>PISX010004734.1:0-117168 GCA_004024625.1 Mellivora capensis | reverse complement strand
ATGGTGTCACTTATCTCTCGAATTCTCCCCTCGTGGTCCAGTAGCTGTTTGTCCCTCTTTTGCTCAGCTTCTTTATTCTCTGTCATTTGGTCTTCTATATCACTAATTCTTTCTTCTGCCTCATTTATCCTAGCAGTAAAAGCCTCCATTTTTTATTGCACCTCACTAATAGCTTTTTTTATTTCAACTTGGTTAGATTTTCGTTCTTTTATTTCTCCAGAAAGGGCTTTTATATCTCCAGAGAGGGTTTCTCTAATATCTTCTATGCCTTTTTCAAGCCCGGCTAGAACCTTGAGAATTGTCATTCTGAACTCTAGATCTGACATATTCCCAATGTCTGTATTGATTAGGTCCCTAGCCTTTGGTACTGTCTTTTGTTCTTTTTTTTTGTGGTGAATTTTTCTGCCTTGTCATTTTTTCCAGATAAGATTATATGAAGGAGCAAATAAAATATTAAAAGGGTCGCAAAGACCCTAGGAAAATGCCCTTTAAAGAAAAGATTGAATTAGCTGCAAGACTAAAGAATCATGGGGTGAAAGCCATGAATTCTGGCGCTTTGCTTTCTCCTCCTCTGGAGTTCCGCTGCTCTCCTTGTTAAGTGAACTTGGTCTCGGCTGGATTTCTTTTGATCTTCTGAGGGAGGGGCCTGTTGTAGTGATTCTCAAGTGTCTGCCCGAGGCAGAGCTGCACCGCCCTTACCAGGGGCCGGGCTAAGTAATCCGCTCGGTTTCGCTTTCGGGAGCTTTTGTTCCCTGAACGCTTTCCGTAGAGTCTGGAGGATGGGAATGAAAATGGCGGCCTCCTAGTCTCCGGCCCGGAAGAGCTGAGATTCGGGGCTCCACTCCTTAGAGAAAAGCCCCGGCTACTCCCATCTCCCTCACCTCTGGCCACGCTCCGAGCTCACCCAGCCTGCGACCGGTTCAAGGTAACCCCGAGCTGAGAGCTCACTCCTCGGCTCTGTCTCTGTGGCCGGCTTCCCGCTCTGATACCTGCGAGCTCTGCGACACTCAGACACCCCTGATCCTTCTGTGACCCTGCGGGACCAGGGGCCACGCTGACCCCGCGTGGGCTTCACCCCAGTAGCCTCTGGAGCAATGTCCCTCCGTGGAGCAGACTTTTCAAAGTCCCGATTTAGTGCTCCATTGCTCCGCCGCTTGCTGGGAGCTGGCCCCTCCCCCGCGGTCTATCCTCCCGTCGCTTTTGATTCACTTCTCCGCCAGTCCTACCTTCCAGAAAGTGGCTGATTTTCTTTTTCCAGAATTGCTGTTCTTCCTCTCTTTGATCTCCCGTTGGATTTGTAGGTGTTCGCAATGGTTTGATAAGCTATCTAGCTGATCTCCTGCTACCTGATGTCGTCTCAGCTGCTACTTCTCCGCCATCTTGACCGAGTCCTCTCCTTTAAAAATTTTTAATTTCTATTCAGTTCCTTAACATATAGTGTATTATTAGTTCCAGGGGTAGAATTTAGTGACTCATCCATTACATATAACACCCTATGCTCATTACATTAAGTGCCCTCCTTAATGCCCATCACCCAGTTACCCCATCCCCTCACCCACCTCCCCTCCAGCAACCCTTAGTTTGTTTCCTAGAGTTAAAAGTCTCTTATGGTTTGCTTCCTCTCTGTTCCCTTTTTGTATTACTCACTTTTAAACACCCAACACAAATCAAGACTAAAAAGGACTGCATAGAAGTTCAACAGATTTGGCGACAAGTGAATAATTCTGCTTATTATGTAACCAGGATAAGCTAGCTTGTGCTTCTATACAAATAATTCTAAATTTCAGCGACTGAAAACAGCAAAAATTTATCTCTCATTTATAATGCAAGTCCACTGTGAATTTACTGAAGGTTCTTCTCTACATCATTATGACTCAAGTAGGCAAACTGACAGAGCCTTTGTTGCCCAAAACATCAGCAGTTACCATAGCAAACAGAAAGGAACATGATGAGTCAGGGACCGATTTGTAAAGGCTTTTGCTTGGAGGTGACATATATCATACACCGATATGATCATATTCCATTGACCAAGGCTAGTCAAAAAGGCATGTATTATTTTAAGAGGATAAAGAAATACAATTATACTATGTGCCTAGAAATTCATCAAACAGCTCTAATGGTTACAGAAAGGCTCACAAGAAATTAACTTTTAGTCTCCAAGCTTGAGCTTCTCTTTTTTTTTTTTTTTTTTTAAAGATTTTATTTATTTATTTGACAGAGAGAGAACACAAGTAGAGAGGCAGGCAGAGAGGCAGGCAGAAAGAGAGGGGGGAAGCAGGCTCCCTGCTCAGCAGAGAGAGCCCAGTGCGATGTGGGGCTTGATCCCAGGATCCTGAGATCATGACCTGAGCCAAAGGCAGAGGCTTTAACCCACTGAGCCACCCAGGCACCCCATTGAGCTTCTCTTTCAATAGGTATGGAGAGAAGGCAGCGCCTACTAGACTACCAGAAACAAGATATAATTTTGCTATTGATCTTAAATGTAAGTTGCTATTGACCTTAAAAGTAAGTTGTTGAATTACTTCCAAACAAGTACCCAAAAGAATTGAGAGATTTCTAAGATTTTTTGTCTTCAGTTTTATCCTAAAGAAAAATACACATAGATAGACATGCATTTCTGGATCCAGGGATGAGGAAACAAAATTAGCAGATGTACAGAGAGGAGAAAGGGGGAAAAGAGCTAGGAGCAAGGCACTGGACTGACCAAGGCATTTGGTTTAGAATTTCAGACAATCCTCCCACAGTTACAAATTCTTGGAGCAGAAGAAAGTTCTTATATAGAACTGAGAAACAAATGGATCCTTAAGGGAGATAAATAGGACCGAAAGCCACTTAATGGGCATGGAGGGGAGAAATACAATCTTGGTGATCAAAATGCTTTGTATCATATTGATTTATGAAGTATTATATAAGGTCCCTATGTCAAAGCACCACTCAAGGATCCCTAAAAGCTTCTCCAAGTCCCTAAAAATGAAATTTCTCTTTTTTTAAAATTTTATTTATTTATTTGATAGAGAGAGATCACAAGTAGGCAGGGAGACAGGCAGAGAGAGAGGGGGAAGCAGGCTCCCTGCTGAGAGCCCAATGCGGGGGCTCGATCCCAGGACCCTGAGATCCAAGACAGAGGCTCAACCCACTGAGCCACTCAGGTGCCCAAAAATGAAATTTCTCTTAATCCACCCATGGATTCAACTAATTCAAGAAGAAATAGAGATGGAATATCTTTAAGCATTCCCAGAGTCTCTTTATTTGCTTCTAATAATCTTTAGCTACTCCCATTAAACCAGTGTCTTCCTATGTCTCTCTCCCTCGAGAAGCCTCAGAGGCTGTTGTAGTTCTGCTCCATATAACCTGGCTCCACTCTAGCACTCATCCTCCCAATTGTAACCCTTTGATATATTCTAATTTTTCTACAGATTTATTCTGTTAAAAAAAAAAAGACTCTATACTTCAAAAAAATGTAAGTTCTGCAGTTCTAAAATGTTGCTTAGGGCAAATTAATTTCTTGACCACAAAGATCATGAGGAAGATATGAAAGGAAGATGCATACCAATGTGGGCTGGAGAATTCAGACCAGGGACCTGGCTCTACTTTCTTCTCTTTTGCTAGACTGAGTTCCGTGGTGGAGCCTTCGGAGACCAGTTATAGCACTAAATGGAGTAAGCATTCTGAATGCCATACTGCCTCAATGCAATAGTTCTCAGACCTTGTGATGTCATGAGCCATGAAAAATACTGTGGCTTCCCTGACTACTACTACTACTGCATTACAGGTGTGGCACATAGCTGTCACTTTTGGGGACCAGTTACAACTAGAGATACTGCGGGGCTTCAGTCACATAATTTTATGAGTCCCTGTCTATAAAAAGAATTTGATTTCTTAAGATGCACTATAAAATTCTCAGTGCCCTGAGAAGTATAGTTGTTTATCAATGAAGACGGGAAACTGAATACAGAAGAGTTCATTAATGTATTTGTTTATTGTTTAGACAATTGTGTTTGGAGATTCTTATACTAGTAGCTGACTCGCCCAGAAAAGTTTCCAACTCCAAAGTGAATGGTTTGATAGTTTTGAATACTGGGGTTGTTGTTGAAAAGCATGTGCTTTCCTATCTTGCTACCCAGAACTTCCTGGGAAGGAAAACAAAAAAGATAAACAAAATTCTACATCACTCCTACCCTTTGAGCAGAAAACAAAGCCTTTCTTCCTCTGCAGCTTAATTTTCACTCCCCAGACCAACTCAGTTCATCTGCATGTGATGAATTATGTGTTTTCTATCTAATCACTCCTCTACCTCACTGTTCTGGGTGAGAAGAAGCTTCCAGCTCTAAATGAAATGCTTCTGATCAAGCTTAAGGTCAGAAGAAATGCTGGCACTCAGCACCTGGTTTTTGCCAGGGGACTTATGTGTGCTGTGGTCATTTACCTCTTGATAATACTTGCAACAGCATTATTAACCTCAGGCTGTAGATGAGGACTGTGAGTCTAAGGTGATTTATCAGGCTGAGGGAGGTCTGTTTCTCCCACTCGATCACTGCATTTGTTCAGGTCTGCTATTGCCTGAAACGTGAAGGGAGGGGTTTCAGGCAGTTGTGAATATAAATGGAGACAAGATCACCAGCAATTTCTCAACGACCGGAGAGCAGCATTTCCGGGTCTTTTTGGTTGTCTTAATGTAATTCAGCTCTTGTATAGAGCTGTAGAATTCTGTGTGAGATTGTGTTTCTGGTGAAATTCCTGGAATATACCATATGCAACTCAGTGGTAAATAAAGCCATAGTCAAAACTGGGTTATAGAAATGACTGAGACAAGGACTTGAGAGCCTATGTCTGCTCTTAAGAATCAGTAACACATATTCTAAGACCCTTCACAGAAGATGCCCAATTACTTAAAATGTTAACTTCTTTAAACCTGTAATCCTGAATTATAGAAAACCAACGACAGGTCTAAGTAGCTCAGATGTGTGTTCCAGGGAGATGTACTTACTAGGTCTACTCCCCTCCTTAACAGACCATTCTTTCCTCTTTTGATTTCCTTAGATAAGATCTCCACAAATATTTCTATGGCTGGAGATTACTTCTGAACTACAACTATACACATACATGAACGTATATACAAACACATAAACACAAATGCACCCCCACACACAGATGTCCACGAATATCCACATTTACATTTAGTTCGCCCTTTAGTTTCAATCATCTTGGCTACAACTTTCAAGTTTTCTTTCTATGTAGAAAATTGATGTAGGGTAAAGAACATAAAATTTTGGTACAAATAGCTTATACTTTATAAGAGCTTTTACTTGCATTATCTCGTTGCAATGATCCTCATAACAGGCTTACCAGTAGGTAAGAGAGATGTTATTAATTCATTTTTAAACATAAATAAAGGAAAGCTCAGGTTCACGTCATTATTACACACAAGGTAATGCAAGTGAACTGATATCCAGATCATCACAACATAAATTCAGCATATATTTTTTACCATAATTCTTTCTGAAAAGTTACCATGATCCTGATAGCTGCATCTATAACTATATATTTCGCTAGCCAGCTAGCTATCTATCTACCCATCCTATTCATCTTTTTGTCTATCAATCGCTCTATCTATTTATTTATCCCTCTATAATCTAGATGGCCAGTCTTATATTTTACTGTTTGAGGTTTTCCCAGAATGCCAGCAATGCTGGTGCTTAACCATTTTGGGAAAGAAATCCCCTCGCATTTGGCTGGACTCACAGATCCCCTGACCCACGGAGTTCCACCGATGCCCCTCAAGACTAGAAATCTTTTCTGCTCTCCTCAGCCACCGGGATGCATTCAGCCCACCAGTGTTATGCAGAAAATTTAAATACAAGCCTTTAATTTAGCAGATCCACCCACAAGGTTCCAGAAGCTTAAGTCAGCATGAGGCTTTGGGAAAATATCACTCTGGAAAAAATAGTACATGTGAGAAAAATACTGTGAATTTAGAAGCATTTGTTTTACAAACTACAGATGCAGAGTGAAAGAAAATGACATCTCGCTTTGATATTAAGCATTCCTCCATCACACATCCATCTGCAACATGTTTTGCAGCCACTTCCCCGCTAAACCTCACGGCACAGAGATCTGCACATGGGGTACAATACAGCTGACCCCGTTTTACAGATGGAGAGGAATAGAAACATGGAGAGACAAGATGAATGTCTCAAAGTTTCAGGCACTTCTCAGACATCTGGCATTGGACAGGAGTAAACTAAGTCACAGTCACCCTTTCCTAAAGCTGGAAAAAGGGAACAGTGTTGGTTCCAGGCTTTCTCTCTTAAGAGAGGCTGGTTGGCTGAGAGCTGGTTCAAAGGGGATTTATCTTGAAGCCATTTTTGTGTAGCAAAACATGAGTCTTTAGTAGATTATGTGTTTATTTGGGGTAGTTTTGGGGGAAAGGTGGTCAGCAGTTTTATAATGGAGGGAGTCTTGAAATGATAAAGGCAGGACTCAGATTTTGGTCAGAATCCTGTCTCCTTAGGCAAGTTTCTTTGTTACATTGTGCTTCGGTGATCTCACCTTTAAAATAAAGGAATGGACTAGACCAGTGGTTCTCAAGGTATGATCCTCAGGCCAGTAGACTCAGCATCATCTCAGAACTTGTTAGAAATGTGAATTCTCAAGCCTCACATTTTACCAACTGAATCAGAAATGCTAGGGGTGGAGCCTGACATCTAGTTTCTGAAGCCTTCAGGTGCTTCTGGTGTGCTTGCGGAAATTTGACGACAACTGGATCAAAACTTCTCTAAAGGCCTTCTATTGCCAAGATTCCAAATCCATCATGTTTTTGACACCATGAATTGAATCTTTCAGATAACCTTAAGAATATTTTGGGCTCAGGGTGCCTGGGGGGCTCCGTGGGTTCAGCATCTGCCTTCAGCTCAGGTCATGATCCCAGGGTCCCAGGATGGAGCCGAGTCTTGGGCTCCCTACTCAGTGGGGAGCCTGCTTCTCCCTCTCCCTCTGCTCCTCCCCACTGGTTGTGCTGTCTCTCTTACTCTCTCTCTCTCTCTCAAAAAAAAAAAAAAAAAAAAAAAAAAATTAAATAAATATTTAAAAAGAGACTATTTTGGGCTTTTCAAAGCTTATATTAGTCAATTTTCAAGTTCTGTGAAGAAAGTAGGTATTAATATTCTCTTTACTTCAGTGGCAGAGAAATCGAGCTACAAGCTTCCAGAGTCTATAGGGATGAAGATGTGAACGAGTATAGTGTAATATCTCTCTTCCCCCTCCTCCCCAAATAAAATGCACTTATCCTTTCTTTCTGCAACTTGGGTTTTTGAAACACAATTGACCAAAAGAGAGAATGAGCAGACCTGGAACTCAGGGGTATTCTCCCATTTACTTAATGAGCTTAGTAAGATGGTACTAGCTGTTACCTTGCAGTCCCCAGGTAAAATCTGGTGTAATATTAGTTGCTGGTTTCTACCTCTCTAGAATGATAGAAGGATACATGAAATAATGTAAACTAAAGTTTTTATAATTCATCAGAAGCAAAATGTAATTTAGAAACATTTCATGAGCACAGGTTTTACAGCGAGGCACCCGATTAGGGACTTTGAAATTTCCTCTTTCCTTTAAGAACATAGCCGGACATGTAGTAGGTGATGAGCAGATATGTATTGACTCACATTGGTCTATGCAGATTTCTGTGGGATACACAAAGAACAGTGTTCTGTTCTACATGTAACTAAAGGAACATGGCAAGTTGAACTGTGAACAGGTCAATCAGACCTGAAGAGATTCCAAACCTTGTCAGAGAGGGAACAATGAAAGAAATAGCAGAAATTTAGTCCAAGGGGAAAAAAATGGTATTGGTGGAAAAGGAATGGCCATATTCAAACTGCAGAAGAGTAGAAGATCTTCCATCTAGAATATGAAGCAATGGATACAAAGAACCAGGACTCTTCTCAGCAACCATGAGTTTACAATTACTGACATTTGTGCAGTCGGAGAGGACTGGAGACTGGTACAGTAGAAGCGATTTAAAAAGTTGGAAAGGTAGTGCTGGCAGTTGAGTTGGAGGAGAGGAGAATCTCAAAGCTTGGATTATATGCTCGTGACACGTGGCCTTCTGTTATTAGGCCTAATCCGTTCTCCTCAATTCCCTGCTTTATTCTGAGCCCTGGGAAATTGAAATCCCGAACTTATCACCTGGGGAGAATTGCATTTTGACTTCAGATTGGGTTGCAAAGTGGGAAATGCAGATAAGAATTCGGAGGGGGAGAGAAGAGAGCACATGATGTTTTTATCCCATATCTATCACTATCTCTTACATACGTGAGGGTCAGATAAGGGTCGCATTGCAGAAACCCTCTTCCATACTCCAAATCTTGTCAGATCCTTGGAACAGCATTCGATCCCTGTGCTCCTTTGGATCTTGGCGGGGTGTGGGGGGTGGGTAACTCCTTCAAATGTTGCTAATCTTGAGCTCCTTTATTCCTTGCTGGTCCTTCTAAACTTGTCTATGTCTAGACAAATAGTCCATTCAGTAAACTCTCTTCAGTTACCATGTGGAATGCCGTCTGATGAGCTGGTTGGTTTCTTCAGAGCAAGGGAATATTTAATCTGTCGGAACCATGGGGAGGGCTTGTTAAATAGCAGATTACTAAACCTCACCCCCAGAATTTCTGACTCAACGGATCTGAAATAGGGCCCAAGAATTTCATCTCTAACAAGTTCCCAGGCAATGGTGATATTGCTGGTCTGGGGACTACATTTTGAGAAAGTCAAACATAGCCTGATAGTCATTCTCAAATGTGGCCACAAATAAGAATTACTTCCTGAACCACATAAAAATATAGATTCTTGGAATCCCCTTTGGATCTCCTGAAATAGAGCCTAGAAGTCTGGAGTCCTGGAATGCATAATTCCTAAATTTTCTCAGATGAATACAATAAAGTTGGATTATTTCTCCAAGATGCTTCCAAAGTCTGAGATAATGAGAAAGTGAGCTGGTCCTTACTCTCTCACCTTTGGCTTGAGAGTCATGAGAAGGCTCTGACCCTGCCTGAGAAAGGAATAGGAAACTCATTCCTTCTCTTTCTCCAACACCCAGGTCAGCAACTTCAACTTTGGAGAGGGGTGGCTTCTCTGAATAGCTTAAGGAGAGATCACCTCATTCTCCTTTTTTTCATATCAGTACCCAGCACACACCTTTTGAGTGAGTGCCCCCATCACACTGCACTGGCATTGTTGGCTCTTAGCGCTGTCTCCCAGGGAAAATGGTGAGCTCTTGGAGGACAGAGGTTGCATCTTATGACTTTTGAAGGGGCATCACTTAACCCTCAGCACATCTTTGTATCATCAAGACAGCTGGCCTGACACAGAGTAAGTTCTAGGCGTGGGGATGGGAGGGGAGATTGTTGAATAAATGAATGAAATGATGGAATGAATGAAGAGACATTGTTCTTCCTCGTCTTTTCTATGACATCAACACAAAATAATGATAAACCTTTATTTGGCCCTTGGAGGATGATTTTAGTGAGTAACTTTGCTAATGCAGAGGGATTTGAAATGAGTCGGATGCCCTCATATATCTTTTCTGTCTTTTAACTTCTTGGTTCAACAAGTAATTGAAAGGAATCAATCTCTCCCTGACTGACAGTTTTGACAGCTGCTGTTCTCAGGATGTCAGTGGATAATCTGTTATTCTCCTTGCCAACTAAAAAACTGAACAGAGACATATGCACTGTCAGTCTCACTCCTCTGATCTCACTCCTGGTGCCCAGTTCCCCCACTGCTGCCCTTTGGTATTCTTCCCTCCCCTCTTGTCAGTGAAGTGCCTTTACATTCTGAGCTAGAAGCTGGATTCAAGAGCTCATCTTCTCTGAGTATTATTACAGTGGAGTCTCCAGGTTTGCAAACGAATAGAGCATCATAAATGCAAAGCTGTTCAAATAATACATGCATCTTTTCTCTATGCTTAGCCACAGGAAGTGGATATTAAAATAAATAAGAGTAATGATAAAAAGGGGGCTAGCAGCATGGGTATAATTAAGCCAAATTGCTCTTGCGCACACGCACACGCACACGCACACACGCACACACACACACACACAAGATCTGAAAATTGACTTCCTCTGGGGCACACCCCAGTACACCCAAACCTCGCCTCAGAAAGGTATGCAACACCTGTCATCATAATGTAAAGCAAACACCTACGTTCACCCTCCTGTCTACAACCAGGAAATAAATTTGACTTCCTGAGTCAAAAACTCTTTCAGCCCCTGGAAGAGATTTAAAAAAAAAGAAAAAGAAAAACACTATTTTTTCCTCTCCTCTTGAATACTGATACAAATGCAATTCCTTCAGTTGCTAAGATGACAGGTACTAAAAGATGAGGATCCATACAGGGGGATTTGATTTGTATTTGATGCTATAAGCATGGTTCATCTATGCCAGTAAAATTAGCTAGCAGCATCATAGGGACGTTTTGACCCTCAGAGCTGCTCTACAGATCCCCTGTGGGGGCGAGGGGGATCTTCTAGAGAATTCACTGGAGAGTATAAGCTCTGTGCAGACTCAGGCATTCTGGGTGGGGCTGCTACCATCTCCACTTTCTCCCCTGGAGCATTTAAAACCCTACAAAGAACCAGTCACGCAGACTAGGTTACACCTACCTTCCTGTTTCAAGAGCTCTGAGTCCAAATCACCCCTAGGATAAAAATTAGGAAGCATTTCCTCATTACCTTGGTAAGCCGATCCTGTGAGAACAGTCTCAAGGTTACTTTTTCATTAGGAAACTTTGTGCATTCCTGTAACCCTTTTCCTCCAAAGAAGTTAGTCACACAAAAATCTTTCCTAAGATTCTCTCCTTTTAAGGAAACAACATATTCCCTAGAAAATTAACTTGTGTATAATGTGTATGACTTTGTTAACCTCAGAAGCTTCTCTTGCTCTTTACTTTGCTTTCCTATACTTTGGAGATCCTCCATCTTATGGAGATCCTCCATCTTATGGAGATCTTCCATCTAGAGAAGTACCGGGAGAAGCCCACACATTTCCAAGGACCTTACGGAATCAATCTCTGTTTCCAACTAGCTTCTTTCATGGCCCTTTTCAACCGGCACAAAATGCCGCTGAGACGGAGCCTGGGCTGGTAAGGAGTTTCTCTTCTGTTCATTAAATAATCACGGTCAATTTCTTAGACTTCAAGCTGCTAGTTTCATAGGAGAGAAGGTCCTTCAGATAAAGAGCTTAAATTTAGGCCCTTGTTATAAATGCCACATTTGACAGGTGGCAGAGTGAAAAGCAGAGAGAAGAGATTTGTCTGATATCATTAAAAAAGCTCATTTCATTACTTCCACCTTTTGTTAGTCTTCTCTTTTTCTCTTGTTATTGTTATGTCTTTTGTGTCATGCTTAGTATTCATGATAGTAACCATATGTATCATGGACTTTGGGAGCTATGAAGCCTAGAATAAAGCAGAATTAATTGCTCAGGGTATAATGCAAATCCTCCTTACCAGTTGTGTGATCTTGAGAATGCACTGGCCTTCTCTAGGTCTATGTGTCTCAGTTAATAGGACCAGTGGAGCAGGGATACTGAATGTGCCTTCAAGCATTAATTCTCTCTGGGTTATGCTCTCAATGACTGATAATTATCAAGGTGATTGTTATCTCTAGTGGCATGGATAAACAAGAGTTAAATGGGTGTATTTATGCACACAGGATTAATATACATGTATTATGCACACAAGATAATCTCTAAAAGCATATTGCCTTAACATTTAATTAATTTTATATTATGATTTATTTTATTCTATAGGGTTAAATGAAGAGAAATCCTGATTTAGAATTTTGAGTCCTAGTTTCACTCTAGCATTTCTATTTAATTTTACTGTATGACTGTAGGCAAGTCACTTACCTTTACTAAGTTTCAATGTCTTCATCTGTGAAATGATAGCAGATGTACCAATCTAGGGGTGTATCTATCTAGGGAAAGAGGAGAAATTTTATACTGCATTTCTCCAAACGTCCTTCTAGTTCTACCATTCAGTAAAATCTGATCTAACTCTCTAAATATGCCTGTCTTTATATATGAAATATCTAGATTATTTGGGCATAAAGGCAAAGAATGGGGGTACCAAAAAAGGCAGAGAAGATGGTAACAACAGAAGTTCCAGGGAGTTCCCTCCTTGGTTGATGAAGATGAGTATTTGTTGAGAACGCAAGGAGAACATGATGAAGGCAGAAAGAAGCCAGTGTTAATGTGAACCTTCTCTTCCTAGGACTCTGCTTCACTCTTCCTATAATCTGAATCTGGTTTGCTTTAGAGGCAAAAAGCCCCTGGACAGCCATAGTTGGTGCTCTTCATTGAAACACAATTGCTGTCAGAGAAAGCCATATTCTTCTAAGGTCTAGCAATAACTTTACAAACTCTGAATTTAAAAATTACAAACTCTTAATTCAAACAAATTAATTCATTTACATTAATAGTGGTTTTAACTAAATGACTTATTGATTTTTAATAAAGGAAAAACATAGAAGGGAAAGCCTAGTAAAGACTTATATCTATACACTGAGTTATAGCTTTGTGGTACTGAAAGATAATTTTTTATAAATATTTTTATTTATTTATTTGACAGACAGAGATCACAAGTAGGCAGAGAGGCAGGCAGAGAGAGAGGAAGGGAAACAGGCTCCTTGCTGACCAGAGAGCCCGATGCGGGGCTTGATCCCAGTACCCTGGGATCATGACCTGAGCCGAAGGCAGAGGCTTTGAACCCACTGAGCCCCCCAGGTGCCCCTGAAAGATAATTTTTAATAGAAAACCACTAAAGTACATTGAAAAGGTGGAAGAAGTTATTATCCCCCCCAAAAAATTTCTATTTCTTAATAAACATCACATAAAAGCAACAAATAAAATTTGTCTTAGTCTCTGGCTTCAGTACAAGCACATACCGATAAGCTGAGGGTCTTGGGCACGAGGTTGACACTGACATAGGTTAGTTTGCTTAGAAAGTTGCTACAGTCTCACACTTGGTGACACATACACACCTACCCAAACCATCGAGAAATGGGAGCAGAGGTACCCGGCATACTAAAAGAATTTTTATCACCAGGCCAGTAAGGATAAATACACTAGATTACCTAGGAGTGCTCTTCACCACAGGAATAAGTCACGTTCCAGTATAGAAGATGTATTTTGTTGGGAAGTGTTCTTTACGGAGAAGGGTGTGGCAGGATAGTTTATTTCTCCACTATTTATTTTTCTCCTCCCCCAGCCATAATCTCACTCCTTATGGCAAACAGGCACATTCTGATTTGCTGCAGAGGGCGACGGAAGTCAGCATCTTGTATTTTAGGACCTAAATGCCACAGATTAGCTATTTATTATGTGAGCAGCCTGAAAATTATTTAGATAATAACAGAGCACAATTAACTACGCAGAGGTATTTTAATCAACCACGAGTCAGCATGTGTGGTCGAAAGATACTCTCTTTGCTTAATGACCTTCTTCAGGGTCTCTAAGGGATTGAACCAGACCAGGGGTGCTGAACATTAAAATCCCCTGGGAACCTCTGAGAACTGCTGATGCCCCAGCCCTGACACCACACCCCCAGCAAATCAGACTCCGTGGTGGTGGGGTCCAAGCATTGGTGTGTTTTGAAGGCTCCCCAGGGATTCTGATGTGCAGCCAAGGCTGAGAGGCACAGGTTTCTTCTCAAGGCAAGCAGTGAAAGGCATCAATGGCAGGAGAGAATCGACCTTGGAGTTAAACTTTGAACTCTAGCATATAAAAAAGAAGGATATTTGGAAGTGGATATGCATCTGTTGGGCCTACTCATGGGGAACATGCTCCAGAATCTTGCCACTGGGCAGATGACAAGTTGAAAACCCCAAAACTAGTGCACTTGGGTGGCTCAGTCGGTTAAGCATCCGACTCTTGACTTTGGTTCAGGTCATATCTCAGGGTTGTGAGAATGAGTCCTGCGTCAGGTTCTTAGATCAGCGTAAAGTTGGAGATTCTTCCTCCTTCTCTGGAATTTGCTGGAGATTCTTCCTCCTTCTCCCTCTCTCTCTCTAAAATAATCACTCAACCAATCATTGAAAACCTTAAAACTAAAGTCTCAAAAGAGCACTTAACGTGTTTGAGGAAAACCAAGATTGCTGTTTCCCATGGCAATATTCAAATCCTAAAGTTTTTTTTTTAGTTTTTCATGAGTGAAGTTGCTTGAGAAATAATACACCACCCAGCAAAATAGCACCCCAAAAGTGCTATTGCCTCATTCTGGCAAGGAACACTGTGTTTTCCCTTAGGCCTGGCTCCGTAGGCTGGAGTTGCCATGGGAAGCAAGGCTTTATTGGGACGCCAGAATAAACAGGCTCTGAAACCACCTTAGCACAACTTAGAGAGCTGCCTATAAATCAAAGAAAGCCCTAGGGTCAAAGCCACTTAGACACACACATACACTCACACATATACATCCTCCCAGAAAAATATTACAAAGGAGAAGGTGTGTCAGAGAAATCCAGCTAAAATTACTGCACGTAAGTAATAATAACCGAAATTTATGTGTCCCTTTCATCCACAGTTCTCAAAAGACGCAGAATGTACGAACATCACCTGTCTTTTGAAAGTTTTCCAACATTCTGAGGGATAAAAGAGGAGGGATTCTGGATATAAAGTCAGACAGGTAGAAGTGGCTGTGAGGGGCCATCCACTCCTTTCTTCTGGGCTCAGGCGCAGTTACAGAGAAACCAAGTCCTTTCTCTCCCTCCCATTGGCAGCATCAGTTCTCCACCATTCCAGAGTATCATCTTCCACCCACTCTGTTTTTCTCCAGGGGACTTCCTACCGGTAATCATTCAGCTGGGAGGAAAGCGTAATGCAGTATCTCCTAACACAGCACTCATGTGCCAGTGTAGGCTTTAGGCAGGTTAACGTCCTTCAGCCTGGCCACATCTTTTCCCCATTCTTCCCATGTACTCAGTTTCCTCCTTTGCCATGAATGCCCATGATCCCACTAAAGAGTGAACTCTTTTGATGCTAGGAAAGAGTACCTTGTTATCCTTAGAGACCTAGCAATACCCAGATAGCCTTGATATTTAAAAATACATATTTGGGACGCCTGGGTGGCTCAGTTGGTTAAGCAGCTGCCTTCAGCTCAGGTCATGATCCCAGTGTCCTGGGATCGAGTCCCACATCGGGCTCCTTGCTCGGCGGGGAGCCTGCTTCTCCCTCTGCCTCTGCCTGCCACTCTGTCTGCCTGTGCTTGCTTGCTCTCTCTCCCTCTCTCTCTGACAAATAAATAAATAAAATTTAAAAAAATACATATTTCTATCCCTATCCCATAATTCTGATATTCGTGTTCAAGATCACATGATTCTGCTCTACCATCTGTAGAAATGCAGAGAGCCAGGTCCTATCCCCAGCTAGACGGAACTCCATAGATGTCAGGTTCCTGCACGCCTTTCCTTCAGGCTGCTCTTTTTTTTTTTTTTTTTAATTTTAATAGTGAAAAAATTGAAACATAAGATTAAGTTTGGAATCCTTACAAGAAAAGTTTTATTTTTTTTTTTTTTTAAGATTTTATTTATTTGTCAGAGAGAGAGAAGGAGAATGAGCGAGCACAGGCAGACAGAGGCAGAGGGAGAAGCAGGCTCCCTGCCGAGCAAGGAGCCCGATGCGGGACTCGATCCCAGGACGCTGGGATCATGACCTGAGCCGAAGGCAGCTGCTTAACCAACTGAGCCACCCAGGTGTCCCGCCTTACAAGAAAAGTTTTAGAAAAGAATCCCATTTTTCCATTTAATGAAGGATTGTTTTGTTGTTTAAAAGACAAGGACAATAAAAAAATAAAGAAAGAAATAAAATAAAAGACAAGGGCATTTGCAGGAAGGAGATTGCTAAAGGCTGCCTAAATGGTTTTGCATTCACACGTTTGCCCAGCCTGTCCCTAGCTTCTGCAACATCCACCTGAAAAGTATGGATTCAGTCCTTCTCAGAGCTCTGGGATTGAGCCTGACTCTAGCCATGTGGTTAATTTAATCTGGTTCAATACCCTGAAGTAGTATCTCAAAGGACATTCATTATCAACCTAACCCCGATGTCGAGCCCTTAATGTATAGAACTTGCTTTCTGTCTCATCCCTGACACCCAGTTAGCACCAGAACCTGAGTCCCTGTCACCCGCCTCATGCCTGGTCTACAGTCTTTGTAAATCTCTTATCATACCAACCTCCCTAGGATTGCATTCTTTTGCCATCTCCCAAATTCAACACCCTTTGACTGATGTGAAGACCATATAGAGCTAATGATCGTGAAGGCAGCGGACAGATGGGAAGCAAACTTGGAATAATTCCCGAGTCCTACTGCAGACTTTTGCATAGGTCTTCATTCTGTTCTCATTGTGCCTGGCTCTTGATTGGATATTAGTTAACGTGGAGCTTCACCAGAATATAAACTCTTAAGACTAGGGAGATTTTTTTTTTAATTCTTTATTCCCTCCATACATCATCCATGATTAGACTGGTGTCTCCTTTCCCTCCTTATTCTATCTGTTTCTTCCACTCAAGAATAGAGGCAGCTATGCTGTCAAGAATGATACCCGCACTACTTGTCCGAATGAGTTCTAATTTCTCTATTCATTGGTAGAGAGAATATGGGCAAGTTCCTTTAACTCTCTGAGCTTCCAATTTACTCAACGAGTAACTCAAATGAATTGTGAAAGCTGTATGTACAAAAATATGTCGGCTATTTTCTCCTTTTCCCCTAATGTTATGAGAACAGAGTGGCAACACATACAAAATCTTCTTAAATATTTCCTCAGAAAAATTTTAGAGCAACTTGGTGAGGGTTTTTTTTTCCTTTTTTTTTTTTTTTTTCCTGCCCAATGCTACTTGGGTTTGTTTTGGTCACAGTCTCTAAACCACAGTTTGACGATCACTCATACAGTGCAAAGACTTGGTACCTGCAATTCTTTCTCCACTGTGTATTTTTCTCAGGTCTTTGAGCGTGCTCTTTAGCTAAAACTAAACTTCAAAGACGTCCTAAGCTAGTGGGAGAACTTCAAAGTCTTCCTACAGGGTCAATTAGCACCTATAAAATTTATCTCTGTTGTCACTAATGACTATTAAACCGAAGTGGGGGCTAATGAGGATTGATCACCACCACCTCCTGAAACTGTTGTTTTCAGTAGAGAATAACCCTTCACCCTCTACATTGACTCTCCAATGTGTGATTGGTGTAAGATTCATTAAATATTTTAGGTTTGGGGTTTTGTTTTTGTTTTTGTTTTTTTATGATTCTTTCAAATAAGGAATTTTCCCATATACCTGTGTACCCGCTAAAAAGCATAGCTTTGGGGCCTGCCTGGCCCTTAAAGTAAGTTACCAAGACTTCCTGATGAAATGAGAACTCACCTTCCAGTTGTATGTGAGATCCAAAAATCAAGTGAGCACATCAATACCAGACACATTGTCTAGGTCATAAGGCAAAGCTGAAATCAAATCTTGCCTCTGCCATTTTGTAGTCTTTTGATCTTGATCAAGTTCATTGGCCCATCTGTGCCTTTGTAAGATGGAGCTAATGAAAATACAAAGAGCTGTAGTGAGTGAAAAGGATGAATACAAAATACTCAGGGATCACTAGCATTTGGTGACCCTGTGAATGGATTTTCTTTATTAATAAAGGCAAATGATATTTAAAGCCAATGGTAAAAATGGTCTTAAAGTTTGAATTGCTATTATATTTTAGGGATCTTTTCTTATATAAATATCTCTCTCAAATTATCATGTAATTATAGGTATATATTTCTATATAACATAGATAAAATGATTCAACATGCAGATATTTGCTCTGGGTCTTATTTATATCTTCTAATTATAAAATTAGCATGTTCTAAATCTGTTTGGGAAGAACAAAAAATACAAAGGAATGGGAAAAAAAGAAAATACAACTCCACCTATATACAATTACCCAGACATCTGTTATTTTGTCACTTTCTCTTTTAAACAATTTTTACCATCAGGAATACTACTGAAAGAAAAATAAAAACAAGTGTTTTAGATATATATGAAATTTCTGATAAATGTGAGAAAATTACTGGTTATTTTACTAATAAATATTTGGCTCTTTTTATTATTATTTTCACTTTCTTTGGATTCTTCAATCTCTTCAGAGTAGGATTCTCACCTTAGACTATACATTTGAATTACCTGGGAAGCTTCAGCAACAGATTGAATTGAAGGTCAGCCTTCAACCCTGATTAATTACTAGAGAAGTTGACAGAGGGCTGGGTATCTGCATTTTTAAAATTTCTCCAGATGAGTCTAATTTACATCTAAGTTCAGGAAGCCCTGCTTCAGAGGGACTGAATCCTTCACAAAAGGAACCCATCTTTCCTATCTGAAAACAGTGGTGCCAAACCTCCCTTCCAGACCTGCTGTGTGGCCAAACCAATCTCTCCTCAGGGTCAAAACTCCTGAAAAAGCCTATAATCCTTGAACTATAATCCAGAACTATAATCCTTACCTCCTTTGCTGGGCCCCTCTCTACCCTTCCTTCTTTATCACTGGTCTTTGGAAGGTTACAGGTTATCATGTATCAGTATATTTCACTTTAAAAAATAGACCTACCCTACGATCCAGCAATCACACTACTGGGTATTTACCCTAAACATACAAATGTAGTGATCCAAAGGGGCATGTGCACCCCAATGTTTATAGCAGCAATGTCCACAATAGCTAAACTATGGAAAGAACCTAGATGTCTATCAACAGATGAATGGATAAAGAAGATGTGGTATGTGTGTGCGTATATATATATGTATATATATATATATACATATATATATACACACACAGACACACACACACACACACACAAAATGGAATACTATGAAGTCATCAAAAGAAATTAAATCTTGTCATTTGCAACAATATGGATGGAACTAGAGGGTATTATGTTGAGTGAAATAAGTCAATCAGAGAAAGACAATTATCATATGATCTCGCTGATATGAGGAATTTGAGAGGCAGGGTGGGGAGGTTGTGGGGGGTAGGGGAGGAAAAAATGAAACAAGATGGGATCGGGAGGGAGGAAAACCATAAGAGACTCTTAATCTCACAGAAGAAATTAGGTTGCTGGGGGTTGGGGGGGGTAGGGAGAGGGTGGTTGGGTTATGGACATTGGGGAGGGTATGTGCTATGGTGAATGCTGTGAAATGTGTAAGCCTGATGATTCACAGACCTGTACCCCTGGGGCAAATAATACATTATATGTTAATAAAAATAACTTTTTAAAAATTGATTAGTTTGCAAATTCTTTTTTCCTTCACAGCTTTTTCCTGTCAAGTTCTCCACCCCCAAACTCTTACTCTTCAACTTTAACACTGCCCTCTCCTGATTTACTAGGCAGAATGATATCATGAAGGGAAAAAGTGTTCAGCAAGAAGCTGGTGGTGAGTTTGGTTCTCAGCCCTACCAGCCACCACATGATGGAAGGACTGAATGAGTAACACACTGTAAGCCCATGGGACCCTACACAGAGCATTCTAAGAGGAACTGTTTTGTTCACTTCCCTTTTCCCCCTCTTCTACCTCTCTTTCGGATCCTTTCCCAGAGAAGATGGATACTTTTATTCACCAGAGTGCTATGAGAATGTTTCCTAGAGAGACATTCCTACTCCACAGGGGGAAGCTGACTGCACTGCCTGGTCACTCTTTTGTGAGGATGAGCCACATCACAGAAAGAAGGAGAACATGGGAAATAAGAGAGTGAGAGAGTGATGGGCTATGGTAATACCTCTATGTCCTCTTCAAGAGAATGTAGTCTATAACTGCATTGTTTTTTAAGGTTTCTTCACCGTTGGATTTTTGGTTCAGTTGGTTAGTTAGTTTGGGGTTTGGGAAAATATGTGGATGGGCAGAAGCTGTCCTTAGGGCAGCCAAACTATATTCCTCTTCTCTCCATAAATAGACTAATTCCAAGTGTAGCAATCAAAAGAGTTTCCTGAGGGTTTACTACATGCTGCTCTGTATTGGTAGACCTCAAAATGGCACTCTAAGGGAGGATATATTCTCTAACAAAAGAAAATTACTCTTGTTTTCCATGTATATGGCATCATTTTCCACCTCAAATTCTTGCTTATGCTTCCTTTGGAAAGACTTCCTCCTCATCACCTGAATTCCAAAAAAAACTTCAAGTCTTGATGGGAATACATTCCTCTTCTAAATGTTCTTAACACTGACCTATAGTTCTCTTCTTTTCTAATCTCTTTTTTTACTTTCATTTGAGTTCAAATGTCTCATAATGTTTTATAAGTTCTGTTAGACTATACTACAATCTTCATGATGTGATTTTATAGCAATGTTTACCACAGAACACATAGCAGGTACTTGATGAATTTTTTTTAAAGATTTTATTTATTTATTTGATAGAGTTCACAAGTAGGCAGAGAGGCAGGCAGAGAGAGAGGAGGAAGGGAAGCAGGCTCCCTGCTGAGCAGAGAGCCCGATGCGGGACTCAATCCCAGGACCCTGAGATCATTACCTGAGCCAAAGGCAGAGGCTTAACCCACTGAGCCACCCAGGCGCCCTCGATGAATATTTCTTAAGTGGGTATTTTTTTAAATTTGTACTTACGCCTACAAACCAACCGACCAAACTGGTACTATTATCATGATGCATTAAAATACGAAATATCTTTCTTCAAAATACTAGATTTCCAAATATGGAGCAGCTTTCAAATACTAGAATGATGAACAAATGAGCAGTTGTAGTAAATCAGCACAGGGGTAGAGGAAATCAATGAAGCACATTATAGTTTAACACTTTAACATAAAAATTGAGGTTATTAACAAGTAAAGCCTCGCAGTCTCAGAAAATACAAATAATTCTTCATCGCAAGTCCTTATATTTTTACTTCCTATTCTTGAGGTTAGATTCTAAAACCTAAAGATATTCAAATTAATTTTATATCTAGTTATCTCTAGCCAGGAATATCTTTCATCATGCTGTCCATAGAAGCCAATGCTACTGAAACATTTTTGATTAGACTCCAATCTTACCCCCTCAATGGATACAAGAAGCATAATGAGAAACAGACTATCAAGGCAGAGATGTGGGACTTTAAAATACAAATCCTAGAAGTACCACAGACACTGACTAAATTGCGATTGAGAAATGTACTCATCGTCACACATCTGTAGGCTATAGGTTCACAGAGTAATATGGGAATAAATCCATTATTTGCAGGTTACTAAAGTACTTAGTGGATTATTTTGTTATCCTATGGCTATCCCTAGCAGTTTCTAAGATAGACTCCAAATCTCTGGCAGAATTTTGCTGGAACAGGATCTGGCGCTGCAGGGATTCATGTCCACGGTTGTGGAGCTGATTGTTCCAGGTCTAGTTTTTCCAGGCTTGGGAGCAGCAGGTCTGACTGTTCCAGGGATGGTTGCTCTAAGACTGGCTATTCCAGGTCTGATTGCTCCATATTAGAAAGTTTCCAGGTCTGGTTGCTCCATATTAGAAGGTATCCAGGTCTGGCTGCTCCATATTGGAAGGTTTCCAGAAGTGTCCATCAGGTATCCTGGTGAGAAGAACAGAAGCCTGGGTATTCTGTATTTGCTGAGGTGTTCTGAGTCACAGTCTTGCTATTCTTTGGCTAGTTGTTTTTCTGCAACCTCTTACACTTCATTCTCTGGGTCTAGAACCAGGTCTTAACCTTCTTATCGCTAAGAAGTTCTTACATCTTCTTAGATGTAATGTTGGAAAGTTCTTACATCTTCTAGAGACTGAAGTATTTCTGTTTCTGTTATCTAGTATTGAGGACATATAGCTAGGTCTGACAGAACATGTTTTTGCTTGTCTTGTTTTTTAGGATTATATTCATTTATTTGAGAGAGAGCGGGAGAGAAAAAGCACAAACAGGGCAGGAGGGACAGAGGGAGAGGGAGAAGCAGACCCCCTGCTCAGCAGGGAGCCTGACATAAGGCTCAATCCCAGGACCCCAGGATCATGACCTGAGCCAAACGCAGTTAACTAACTGAGCCACCCAAATGCCCCAAGAGAACAGAGTTCTGATCTGTTTCTTGCCCTGAGCTGCATCTTTCTGCTTCACCATGCTCTCCTCTCTAGAAGAGAGTAGTAGTTTTACTCTGAGACTTTTTGCCTATAATGCTGCATCTCAGAGATGAAGTGCTTACCCTTTAATATTCTAGGAAAGATGTGATTCCATACCCCATCTCTTGGTTCCCCAGAAAATAGCTGAGATAAGGTAGAATTGTTCACAATTGAGGCATCTAGCTGGCTTAGTTGGTAAGCATCAGACTCTTGGTTTCAGCTCAGGTCATGATCTCAGGGTTGTGAGATCATGCCCCATGTTGGGCTCCATGCCTCAGTGCAGAGTCTGCTTGAGAGTCTTTCCCTTTCCTTCTCCCTTTCCTCTCCCCTTATTCATGCATACTCTCTTTCTAAAATTAAATACATAAGTAAATAATATCTTAAAAATATTACTTTATCGATACTAAAGTTCAGCTGGAAGAGAATAAAAACAGGAAGCAGAAAAAATTCTAGCTTACATAGTACAAATATCTGATAATTTTATTAGTAAATAGGTTTCAAAAACTGTAGCCCTGAGCTATTGCACGCCAGTCTCCTGAAAGGGCTATATCATAGCTGTGGGTCCTTAGGAACTTCCTAGGCCTTTTGTCTGATTCTTCACTTTCCAGACAGAGCCCTATCCCTCCCTATGGCTGCAACAGGGGACGTGTTCCCATTCACCTAGCCTATGCTCTCTTCTGGTCACTGTGTGACTAAAGCTATTTAGGGGTAGCCTACTTGGGTTAGCTTGAGGTACATACCCGTTTCTCTAGCAGCTAGTGGGATTTGATAGTTGATAAAGTACTGACCTAGCCTAAGTCAACACCAACACCTAGGCCCTTCTCAGTACATCTAGTTAGGCAAAGTCCAATAACACTTTAGTCACAGTATGGTGCCAGCATATGTGTAATGAGAATTGTACACCCACAATATAATTATTGTGGCTGTGGGGCGGGGCAATGGCTGTTGTCCTGTCAGTAGGTAAGTATGAAGTTGTGCACACTTAGACTAATTAAAGGAAAAGGGGATGTTCAGTCAGTTTCCATACATGCAAGGTGTTATAATTAGCTCTTTTGAGTATGACCAAAAAGGATGAATCTATTAACACTTATTAGGCACTTACTATATTCTGTGATTATAGCATATAATTTCTCAGAGATAGGATTGTCTAAAAATAAAGTAGGTTACCTGAAAAGATAATGGGTTACATACTGGATTCATTCAAACCAGATTCAAGTTCCACTTGTCCTAATCAGACTTCAGGTTACTCCCATCCCCTGGATTTTAGGCTTTGAATGACCCTGAATCTCTTATTTTATATTTTCTAACTCATCTTTCTGCTTCTACTCTAGCCATTATAATCCATTGCAGTTAGAGCAGTCATTTAAAAATGTGACTATAGGAATGCCTGGCTGGCTCCGACGGTAGAGCGTGTGAATCTTGATCTCAGAGTCATGAGCTCAAACACCACACTGGGCATGGAGCCTATTTAAAAAAATAAAAAATAAAAATGTGAATCATACCATACCTCTACTTAAAACACTTCAGTGACATTCAAATATACTTGTAATAAAAACTGAACTCCTTAAGATGCTCTGCATGACCTGACTGATGCCCAGCTCTCTGCTAAGAGATTATTCTACTCTCTTCCCTGTTCACCATACTCCTGACCTTAGGCCTTCATTCTGTTTTGTTTTGTTTGACCAGCCCATACTCATGCCTCCCCCAGCCCCTTCACTTATGCCCTGTCTTCTTGGTGATGTTCTCCCCCAGAACAAAGCCAGTCCCAGTTCATCATTCCAATCTCCAGCAAAATATTTCCTCTTCAGAGAAATTCATCCCAATCACCCTCTCTAAAATCTAAATGCCTCTACTTGCAACTACCAATTTTATTTTATTTATTTATTTTTTAAAGATTTTATTTATTCATTGACAGATAGAAATCACAAGTAGGCAGAGAGACAGGCAGAGAGAGAGGAGGAAGCAGGCTTCCTGCTGAGCAGAGAGCCCGATGTGGGGCTTGATCCCAGGACTCTGGGATCATGACCTGAGCCGAAGGCAGAGGCTTTAACCCACTGAGCCACCCAGGCGCCCCGCAACTACCAATTTTAAAGCTCTTTCCACACTGTATTCTGCCCACAGCCCCTATTACTACTTTAAATTACTTCATTTATTGGGTTATTTGTTACTACCTTTTTCTTTTCCCCCATGGGAATGTGTGCTTCATGACAAAAGAAGACTTGCCTATTGTATTTACAACAACACCCCTAGCACCTAAACTACTATCTGGATGGAAAAAAAAGGTGGACAGGGGAGAAGGAAGGGAGTGAAGGAAGAAGGGAAGAAGAATCAAAAAGGGAGTTAAAAGACTTCTTTCAGGGACGCCTGGTGGCTCAGTTGGTTAAGCGGCTGCCTTCGGCTCAGGTCATGATCCCAGCGTCCTAGGATTGAGTCCCACATCAGGCTCCCTGCTCGGCAGGGAGCCTGCTTCTCCCTCTGCCTCTGCCTGCCACTCTGTCTGCCTGTGCTCTCTCTCTCTCTCTCTCTGACAAATAAATAACTAAAATATCTAAAAAAAAAAAAAAAAGATTTCTTTCAACATTTCAGGAACCAGGACATGTTTTACCAACTACTGTACATTTTAGTTTTTAAAGGTTTTGTGTGAAATTTAAAGACCAATAGACTTATATGTAATCCATTTCAGCTCCCTTCTCCTCTGAACAAATTGTTTTCTTCAATCACTCTGTTATGGAGATGGAGAAAACTGAAAATTGGTAAGGTTGACTTGCCCAAGGTCATGTGGAAGATCTGAGACAAGTTCTTTCCACTGCATCACCCTGGAATTTCTTAAACACTCCAGCCAGACTTACACCTTTTCTCTAAAGAAAGCAAGAGAGAGCAGAGTCCTTATTTTTAAACCTGCATTAAATGGAAACCTTTGGAAGAGCAGGTGGTGGTAATGTTATGAATCTGGCTCAGCAAGGGAACACTGAGGTCATGATATTTTTCACATTTAGTAACTTCAAAAATATAGGGATGATGTAAACTTCCAAAGACTTGTTGCCAACCTAGTGATACTGGTAACTTTGGGCAGGAGGCCGTATCATTGGTCAGGGAAAAAACATTCACGGCCAATGAGCTCTCTCCCGTCAAGAGAGATGCTCTGGTAATGCTTTCAGATGGCTGTCTTGGATTCACATCCTGCCTACAGTAACACTAGCAAGCCTGCTTAAGTTTCCTATTAGATACAAGACAAAAATATCCTATGATGTGAAGAAGTTGCTAAGACCAAATAGTACCTACTTCGTGGAGTTGAAAGATTTAATGAGCGAACACATTTATTAATGTGCTTTGCACATACTCTGGCACTTAGTAAGTACTCGTTAAATGTCAATTTTTAAAACAAGGGGAAAAAAACAGATTGAAATGAGAGTGAATTTGAATGTTTGATTTTCTGAGTGACATCGGGTCAGTCATAATTCAGCCTATTTTGAATTCTGCTTCTAGTATCTCATCCTCGATGGAAGAACCACAGGATCATAGGTCAGAACTTAAAGGACATAGTGATCACCTGGTTACAAATGAGGTAACTGAAGCAAATACCACCACCATCAGCAGGGACAGAGAGACTTAATCCAGGGCAGTGAAAGACTGCAATTTAAACCCAGATCAATTTTTCCCCAATCTATTGCTTTCTTCTCTGCCCCAGACAGTAATGTTTATTGCACTTTGCATCTGGCCCATTTTTATTTTTTACTTTTTAAGATTATTTATTTCAGAGAAAGAGAGAGAGAGAGCATGCATGTGTGTGCATGCATGGAGGAGCAGAGGAAGAAGGAGACAAGCAAACTCCCTGCTGGGCTGGTAGTCCAAGGATGTGGGACTCTCCATCCCAGGACCCTGAGATCATGACCTGAGCCAAAATCCAGAGTCCAGTTCTTAACCAAGTGAGCCACCCAGGTGGCCCTGGCCCATTTTTAAAATTTCCTTCTACAATAAATACTTTTGGGTCCCTGAGGATAAGATATATAGCTCCAACTTTAAGCCAGAGGCCCCCCAGTAGGTTTGCATTCATTCTATCTATCCTACTAGAAGATCTCATGACCACACTCTAGATATTTCATCACATGGGGGATCAGAAACAGCAGATCCTATCCAAAGACACTTCCAGAGGTAACATTCCATGATTCTTATTACTAATGATGATTCTAACCCAGTTATTCCTTTTTTTAAAAAATATAAACATATAATGTATTTTTAGCTCCAGGGGTACAGGTCTGTGAATCGCCAGGTTTACACACTTCACAGCACTCACCACAGCACACCCCCCTCAATGTCCATAACCCCATCCCCCTCTCCCAAACCCTCTCCCCCCAGCACCCCTCAGATTGTTCTGCGAGATTAAGAGTCTCTTATGGTTTGTCTCCCTCCCTATCCCATCTTGTTTCATTTATTCTTTTCCTACCCCCCAAACCCCCCACATTGCATCTCCACTTCCTCATATCAGGGAGATCATATGATAGTTGTCTTTCTCCAATTGACTTATTTCACTAAGCATGATACCCTCTAGTTCTATCATATGATAGTTGTCTTTCTCCGATTGACTTATTTCACTAGGCATGATACCCTCTAGTTCCATCCACATCGTCGCAAATGGCAAGATTTCATTTCTTTTGATGCCAACCCAGTTATTCTTGAATGGTTCCCAAATATACTGTTTAAGATGGAAGGGAAAGAGGTTAAAATGGTTATATCCAAACTGATTGTTTAAATAGTCCTTAAAAAAGATAAGTGTCATTGATTTAGAATTACATTCTATACAATATTTTATTCCCAAGGAAAAAGTATAAATGATGAATGTCTATAAAGGACAGAGAATTTTAACCTTAAATGTGTTTTAATAATTCTGTTGCTTAAATACTCCAAATTTGATGGAATTAACATTTTCTATTCATTAGGAATGATTCTTGGGTTAATTCTAATTGGTAGCCTGTCGTTCATTGTTTTGTAAAAAAATCTCCAGGAATTTGTAAATCAGAGCTAAGAAAACTAAAAATTACTTTGCCTGAGTTACTCTAGCAATGTGCACTTGTAGTTTTTTTATATTTTATGATATAAATCAACTAATTTTTACTATTAAATTACACAGAAACTACATTTAGCTCCATTTGATGGACCTTCAGCTTCCATTTAAGCTTCAAAAGGAAAGTTAAAACAATTCACTTTATTTCTGTGCAGATGGGGGTAGACAAAGTTAATGCTCACCCTGTAGCTATTAGTGATGTCTGCCTAAATTCTCAAAACGTCTTTAAAAAGAGTGTTTAGGTGATCAGTGAAAATCCTGCGTTTGAATTCTGGCTATAGTGTTTCGAACACCCTCTGTTTCTGAGATAGGTCACTTCCTGTCTCTGAGTTTTGTCTTCATCTGTAAAAAGAAGGTGGAATCTACTAGATAATTCATCCCCCTCTCCCAATAAGTCAAGGATCTGTCGATAAACACCAAAAGGTTTAGGAGACGGCACAATTAAATTCCTTCTACACTCCTACGTGCTGAGGAATGACTTAGCAGCAGAAAATAACCATGTTCCTCTCAATGTGGGTTTAGCTTCTTCCAACTGCAAGCAGCTGGACGGGTAAGCAGATGTATTTGTGCTATTGCAGAAGAAAACACCAAGCCGCCTGTACTCCTCAGTGTTCCGCTGAGAGATAATTTAGGATTTTTCACTTCCACACGTACTGGTAGTCCCCAAACCCTCCCAATTTGGTGTATGCTTGTGCATTACATTTCTTGTGGGGGTTCACTCTTTCCCTCTAGCACATAGCCAATGAGAGTTCAAATCTTCAGGCTGCCCGACCTGAGTCACTACAATAGCTTTCCAGTCTTTACTTAACTTCCCTCTTCCTCTGTCTATTCTCATCCCTGTTCCAGGCTGACCTCTCTAGAACAAAAATCTGACCACAGCTAAGACCTGCTTAAAAAGTCAATGGTTCGGGAACCTGGGTGGCTCAGTGGGTTAAGCCTCTACCTTCAGCGCAGGTCATGGACTCGGGGTCCTGAGATCAAGCTCTGCATCAGGCTCTCTGCTCCTCAGGGAGCCTGATTCCTCCTCTCTCTCTCTCTCTGCCTGCCTCTGGGCCTACTTGTCATCTCTCTTTGTCGAATAAATAAATAAAATCTTAAAAAAGAAAAAAAAGTCAATGGTTCCTGATTGCCCTCAGAATAAAACCCAAACTACTTAGCTTTACTTTCACATGATTAGGTCCCAACTTATCTTTTGGATCTCAGTTCCCTCACAACGTTCTTAACCAGACACTCTATGTTCTACCTCAAGGAAACGTGTATTCCTCTTGAATAAAATCAGACCATATTTACTAAGCATGCTCAAGGATCCAGGTGCTTTTACATACAATAGCTCATTTAATCAAAGAATATTCTTCAAGACAGGTATTAGTATCCCAGTTTTCAGGAAAGATTGACTAACTTGCCCAAGGTTCCTCAGTTTTCAGAGGGGTGAGCGGGGCACAGACACAAGTCCTTCTCTCTGTGCTTTTTCTACTTGCCCATCCTCTCTTCCTGAGACAGTTTGCACTTTCATTTCTTTGCACATACTCTTTCATCATTCTAGAATGTTCTTTCCATTTCCCCATTTATTCCTTAGACCTATCTAAAATGTCATATTCTCTGTGAATATTTTTTGTTTTCTTCTAATGGAATAAACATTCTCTGTGCTCCAGTACTTTGCTTATAGACACAGATAATATTATAAATTATAATAGAGATATTTGTGTGCATAGCTTAGACTCCTGTGAAAATGTAAGCTTCTGGAGGGCAAGGGCCATGTTAACTCCACACCTGTCATTTAGTACAATGCCTAGAACACAGGAGGTATTCATTAAATGTCTTTTGGAATGAATGAATGAATAAATATTTTTATTTTATCTTTATTAGTCTCATGTCTAAATTTAGATCTGAGAGGGATGTAACAAAATCAATCACGAAATATTACCCAATACTAGGGATTGGCAGAGAAAGAAAGCTTACGAAAGAGCAGAGCTTATATTTCAAAAATAACTAATTTGTACTCAGAAATGTTGTACTCCTTGTAATAAAACTGATTTCTTCTAAAATAAACTGCAACCATTTCCTTGTAAAAGATGAAAAAAAAAAAGAAGAAGAAAGAAAAGAAACATCTCTACTGATACCATGGTTAAAAATAGCCTTTTTGTTTAAATTGCTCCAGCATTAGTTGTCTTCCAGTCTTAGAGCAAAATAGACTTGCAGTCTTTCTGTCAGGATAGGTAGTGATGTTTTCTTGCATGAACTCACATCCAGGCAGAAGGTTGGGTGTGTTTCATGGTGAGCACATTTTTAGTGTATTACAACAACAACAATTACAAAGATACAAGGACATGGCCAAATGTAAGGCTTTTGTGGAAAGCATTCTTACAGTCACCCAGCAAGGCTTTCCAGAATTAGTCAGGCATGCCACTTTACCCACCGAGGGAAGAAAACGTTTCAGCAATTTAACATGCGAAGTACATATCATTTGTACGGAAACTGCCAGCTATTTTAGAGAAGGTAAATAAAGGCAAATCAACACCAGCAAACCATGTTTCACATCTTTGAGATGGCATTAATGAAAGAGAAAGCTTTCTTTTGGTAGCATTTGTTACATACACAGAGGCCCACAGGCCTCGCAGTTCCCCTCCACAATGTCACTGCTCTCTAGGCCCTCCCACCTCTGTCTGAGCAAGGAGGCCACAACAGCGACCCTAATGTTCCTGCCACTTATCTCTCACTTCAGGACCAAAAAATATTCTAAAACATGGATTGTATCATGTCACAGGTTTTCATATGAATCTAAAATAATTTACCCTCACTGCCTAGAAAATGAAATGAGGCTTTTAAGGCCTACCTCACTTCTAGCTTGAACACCCTCCCCCATCCCATTAAACACTTACAAGACTATATCACCTCAATTATCACTTTCCCAAAGAAGCATCCCAGCTTCAATTTAGATGAAACCTTTTTCTGAATAGCTCTATTTTTTGTTTCTATGCTTTGTGTTGAGTTCCCTGGTTACAAATTGTAAAAGCCTCAAGGTTAGAAACCACATCTTAATGACTGAACAAATGAGATTTTTTTGAAGGATTTAGGCATGGCTGCCTTTTCTGCATAGAAAAACTCCTGATCTCAAAATGTAATCTCAATAAAGAAGATTCAAGTCAGGTTGTGGGGAAATATCATAAAGTCACAAACATTAAGAGACAAGAAATCACCTCATAACAATGGACCACGTTCATGGTTCCAAGTGGGCTTTTAGAATTCTGCTGGTTCTGGGTGTCTTATCCAAAACTAATTTTAAAAATTCAGTAAGCTAGGCTTGTAAAGAATTTTTTTAAAGATATGAAGAAAAGATGAACTTCTTGGATTGTAAAATCATTAAAAGTGGTTGCTGGTAATTGTTTTCCAAAAATGGTACTTTCTCCTCCTGTCTCTCAGAATCTTTTGGAAGTACAGCATCCTTAGTGATTCATGTTACAGTCGAAGAAACAGGTGCAGAGAGATTAGCCCACCCAAGTCCAGGGAACAGTAAGTGGTGGAGAAACAATATGAAAGCAGGAGTTTGACGTTGGAGATTGACACTGGACTCCTGTTACGATGCCTTGTTTAAGCTAAGCTTTCCACTGCCTCCCTCTTAAAACAAGACTATTCATCTGTTTTCTTTGTTTCTTATGGAAGTAATAGAAGAAGGAAGCTTAAGACCTTTCACCAAACTTAAAGCCTCTTCAAGAACTATAACTCTGGAATGTATTCTTGGGTTTTTAAGATATATCTTTCACATATGTGAGATCTGACTACCCTAAGATGTACTTTAGTTTAAAACATGTTTAAGTAGAAATAGCAACATCCTAATTTTGCAAAAGCTCATTATATTTATTTAATCTCCAAGACAAATTGCATATTTATGGATTATTAAAAAATCAAATCACTGATATGGAGTGAAGTAAGGGAAGCCAGGAATTGAGGCTGACCAAGAATGTTCCCCCACGACAGTTGTCAATGGAGCTGGAAGATGGATTCACACAGTCTAAGACTGAAGCCCAAAAGTTGTCAATTCAAACAGCAGTGTTACCAACTCTGCTTATTTATTGTCTATTGTTTTTTGTTTCCCAATCCATTGGTAATTGATTATACCTTCATTTAATCCATCTGCTACTTTTTATTCAAGTTGATTTTATAGGTTTCTTTCTAACTTCTTATCTTTTATGCTTGGTGACTTTCTTTCTTGATTGATAATGAGAGCATTAAGAAATAGTCTGCTTTGAGTATAGTTTTGATTCCAAATCATAAATAAATTACTATAGTTACTGTCAGGTATGAATAAGTGATGGTATAACTATATGATATTATGCAACACTTACAACACTTTTTTTTAAAGATTTTATTTAATTTTGACATAGAAAGAGAGAGATCACAAGTACTCAGAGAAATAGGCAGAGGGAGAGGAGGAAGCAGGCTCTCTGCGGAGCAGAGAGCCAGATGCAGGGCTCAATCCTAGGACCTTGAGATCGTGACCTGAGCTGAAGGCAGAGGCTTTAACCCACTGAGTAACCCAGGTGCCCCTACACTTAAAACACTTCTAATGATTTTTATCACAAGCAAAAAAGTTATAAAGCATGTTATATGATACTGTACCAATTTTTAATGCTCTTTTATGCTTGAAATATACTTCAAGAATATTCACTGCGGGGCGCCTGGGTGGCTCAGTGGGTTAAAGCCTCTGCCTTCGGCTCGGGTCATGATCCCAGGGTCCTGGGATGGAGCCCCACATCGGGCTCTCTGCTCAGCAGGGAGCCTGCTTCCTCCTCTCTCTCTCTCTCTCTCTCTCTCTGCCTGCCTCTCTGCCTACTTGTGATCTCTGTCTGTCAAATAAATTAAAAAAAAAAAAAAAGAATATTCACTGCATTTATCTAAATCTTGGTATTATAGCTGCATTTTGTTTTCTTCCTTATGCCTTATATTTTCATTTTGAACATGATTGACAGTTATAATCGCTTAACACTTTTCTATTCAATTTTCTATCATGTTTCTAAAAGATTATTAAGATAATAATAAATATAGTGGCACCTGGGTGGCTCAGTTGGTTAAGTGTCACTCTTGGTTTTGGTTCAGGTCATGATCTCAAGGTCGTGGGATTAAAACTTGAATCAGGCTCCATGCTCAAGCACGAAGTCTCCTGAGATCCTGTCTCTTCCTCTCTGCCTTTCCCCAACCCCTATGCTATAAATAAATAAATAAATCTTTAACACAAAGATAATAATAAACATATATGGGAAATGTTTATAACATTAAATTTTTAAAAAAACACTTAAATGTGTGTTATAACCTTTACCCTGAAAAATTTAATTACACAGATAAAAAATTAGAAGTAAATAGATACAAATATAAACTACTGTGTTCTTAATTGGGAAGTCATCAATTCACTTTATTTTCGTCAGTATTTTTCTATTTTTCTGCCGTGAAATAAAGTGAATTTTATAAGAAGTAAACAAGAAGTAGATGTTATTCATTATAAAAGTTTACCCCAGAAAGTTGTTGGGTTTTGTTTGTTTGTTTGTTTGTTTGGTACATGCCCACATGACCTCTAGGCTGTTCAAAGAGAATTCCAACTTCTCTTCCCACTTCTTTCCTTGTCTGTCTCTCATTCTATTCTCCACACTGCTGACAGGTTCTTGAGAATCTCTCTCTATCATTTTCTAATCACAGGGCTTCCCTGATGGGAACACTTCAATGATTTTCACCACCTCTGAAATGAAATTTGAAATTTTGGACATCAGCAACTAAGCTCTCCATTTCTAGACTCTGAGTGTATATCTATGCTTTTACTCAATTTTTCTCTAAGCAAATTCTCTTTTTTGTTGTTTTGTTTTGTTTTTCAGAGTCCATAGTCTTTTTTTTTCAGTCTTCTATTTTTTTTTATTTCATTTCTTTTCAGCGTAACAGAATCCATAGTTTTACAACACACCCAGTGCTCCATACAATGCGTGCCCTCCCTAATACCCACCACCTGGCTCCCCCAACCTCCCACCCCCCGCCCCTTCAAAACCCTCAGGTTGTTCTTCAGAGTCCATAGTCTCTCATGGTTCATCCCCCCCCCCCCAATTTCCCTCAAGTCCCTTGTCCTCTCCATCTCCCCACGTCCTCCGTGTTATTTGTTATTCTCTAAACAAATTCTATGTTCAGGTCAAAATGAATACTAAACTCAACTCTCTGCTTGCAGGGACTTGAGTTCTTGCAAAAATAATCCTGTTTTTTAATAACATCAGTCCCCACTCATATCAAAATGTAAAAAAATTTCCTAGACCCTTCCTGATTACCTCTACTGGAATAAGTAAACTTGTTATATCTTTTAATGGCCTTTACATCATACTGCCTTCGATTATAGTCATTTATGTTAATGTACATGTTTATGTATCCAAATAAATTATCTTGAATAGAATTCAGTACATGTGTATTTCCTTACTAGTACTCTTTAAAGTTCTGTATCTTACCCAGCTGTATAGAGTCACTGTCACCATTATATGGTGGAAGCTTGCACAAAGTAGGTGCTAGCACGAGAAGACTGGAAGGAATTATTAAAGAACTATTTTCTTTTATAAGTCATGCTGTTCTTATATACCAAAATTCTAGGTTGTTAATTTTCTTCTCTGTTGTTGTTTTTTTTTTGACCCAGCAAACCGTTGCATATTTGAACTTTCAAACACCAGCATTGTACTATACTCCTTTCCCTGCTAGAGGGCTATGAGGAATTGAGTCCATTCGGCGAAGCCAAAACTGATAGAAGACATCTCTAAGTCAGAAGTATGAATAAGAGTTGATTGTATGTTTGGGGGAAGGATGCACTAGGAGGATATCCAAAGAGGCACCCAGAGCATGTCAGCATTATAAGGACAGAAGACAGAGCCAAGCGATAGAGACTAGAGAGGAATAAGTGGTAGAAGACTCTGGTAAGTCAAAAGTCCAAACCTCAGCAAATATGTGAGAGAATCGTTTTTGCTTATGGCTGCCTTTCATTCACATGCTCCCATGACATGATCTATAGGGGAAAGCACTTGTAGAACCGGTAACAATGTGGTTCCTTTGCATTTATTTTCCCCTTCCTTGCATATTAATAATCAGACACACGTAGCTCTCTCTAAAGTGAAACTGTTTTCAATACTTAATTAGCCTTCCCAGTTGAATTAAAGCTGGTCTGTTCTTGGAATTCAGAAATGTCTTGTAAAATCTTGAAATCTTGGGGTTGGGCATAAGAAATAAATTACAAGGACATTTGGTTCAAAATGTCAGACACCAAAATGGAAGGCAGTGGCTGAGTAGTGCATGGTCCTCCTCACCTGTCCCATAGGCCGGGTCTGACTCTGAAAACAGAAACCAAAGGAACAGATTTTTCTAAAACTCTTAAAAACACTGTGAAACTTCCTTAGAACCCATCTCAAAGAAACAGTAAGAGAGAGATTCTCTGAACCTCTGCATAGAAGCCAACACGAATTTAGTACAAGAAGATTCCAGGCCTCTGGAGCCTCTTGAGACCTCAGCTTTCCCCCTTATATCACACTCCTCTCTCTGACCTCATTGGAAACCTCTAAAGCAGTAGGAATTATTAATCTAATTGACTAGAACCCAAGAGGGTGATTTTGAGAAACAACAGTGTCTTAAAGTTAGATTCCATGATCCTTTTTTTTTTTTTTTTTTTTTTTTTACGGGTATCCCTTTAGGAAGCACGTTCTGTTCTTTATCCTAGCCTCTATGCAAGCTGAAGGCTGGATAAGTGGATGCTGGGGTTGCTTCTCCTAAGCCTCAGGCCTAAGTTGTGCTCTCCTTTGTGGGCTTTCCCAGACAATAATATCAGCACTTTCTTTCCCATTTGGCTGCTGATCCTTTGGTGAATATGCTCTTTGGCTAGGAACTCTGGAGAAGAGGAGGGCTGAATGGTAGGATTTGGGCAATGAACCAACCGCACCCTAAACCACACCCAGAATGCATCATTGTGCCTTTTTATAGGATTTTGGACAGATTAAATAAGAGAATGCATGTAAAATGCTAAACACAGTCCCTGGCATATAGTACCCACTCAATAAATGTTAATTATTATTAATAATACACACAGATCCTAAATATTTGCCATCAGCTATTTGTACCTGATCAGATAGCTCCCAAGTTTTGGGAAAAGTGCTTTAGGGCTGAACACCTGAATGTCTGACTGATAGAAACTGGAACAAAATAGGTTGTCTTAGCTTACTTCCTATGGTTTAATAAAGAAGTAAGAATTTCCTTCGAGGCATACCACTTGATCTTCTGGGAGAGCTCACTCTGTGGAATGTTCTGGTTATGCACATTAAGAACCTATACTTTGGCCTTTGGGTAGCCAGTACCAGTGAAAGGATTCAAATGCAAATTCCTCAGACCTGCCTTGACAGATTCTGCTTAATGAATCATCAAAGTGGGAGTGAGCTCTATCTTCTCAAAAATTATTCCTTTCTATATTAAAAGATCCTTTTGGATTTTTTTCTTGTCAAACTAAAGACCAGAGGTGGGAGTAAGAGACTGATACTCAAGGAAAAAATCTGGTAGAAGCAGCTCTGAAGAGTAGACCCATGTAACATCTTGGGAAGCCAGAGACAGAAGAACAACAGAGCTGCCCCAGCTCCCTTGTGATGTGATTTAGTGGGTAGGCTCGAGGAAGCATTGCTGTCTAATAGCCAAAATTTAGTTTTCCCCTTCTGGCTTAGCAATTCCCTTTTGCTATCTTCATGTTTTTGATAGATGTTTTTAAGCCTCATGCTCAATGCTCAGGGTGTGGCAGAAGAGGAGAGTCCGTGCTTAGGGGAATCAGTAAGAGGCAAGAACAAGTGGCCCACTGAAGAGGCTGTGAGACTGCAGAGAGTGAACCAAAGAGCTGGTGATGGCTGCAGTCTGGATAATAGAAAATAGAAGCTTTTCTGAAGAATGTTCAGAGGTACTTCCGGAGGGGGAGACTCATCTAGCAACACTGATTGGGGCATCCTTTATGATCTTTAGCTATAATTGAACAGGTTGATTTGAAAGGATAGAGAACTTGCACACTATAGTAGAAACCTGGACCTGAGTAGCATGGACCACCCTTTGGAGAAGTGGTCTTGTTCCTGCTTCTTACTCTTTCTGACCTTGAATGTGTCCTCTTTGGCATCTTTCTCAGTCAAATGAGGGCCAAGGCATATCACCTTTAGATACCTTTTGACTTTCAATATCATCAACTACATTATTTTATATTCAGTCAATCATCTAATTGAGCATTTGTCTTTGCCATTTTCAGGCACCAGAAAATACAAAGATGAATAAGTCATGGTCCCTGAGCTCATTGGTGGGGAATATATTCTGAAGAGTCTGGCCCTCCTTTAAACCAGGAGAACGGCTGGTGTGGGGAGGGACCCTTGCAGAGAAGCAGACAGTATTTTACTGGAATGAGAGTTCCCATCAATCACCTATACCCATGGGAAATTGGAGTCCCAGGACCAGGATAACAGAGAATGGGATTTTCCTCCAAGCAGCTCCACAGACCTATTTGCCATCAGCCAGCGTGATGTGGAAAACAGGGACAGACGTGGGTGAAAGACAAGAAGGAAGGACGGTGTCAGCAAAGGTCAGGGTGTCACACATCAGTCACCGTGACAGCTGCCGGGGCTCAGAGGGCTACAGAGCACGATGAGGACGGCCGCTGGATTGGATTCGGACACATTCTCGAAGCTTTGCATCACACACCCAGGATGGTGGTCTTTGCTCATCTCAGCTCATTCTCCTACTCAGCCTCCCGGAACGTGTGCTTTCCAGGCTGCTGTATCTGCTTTCCTCCCAGAAAGGATTACTCATATGCACTCTCACAGCCTTGCCATCAACACCAGGGAGAGCTTCTGCCTCCCCGCTGGGCCAAAGGCCCTCGGACCACAGGTTATGAAACCCAGGAGCTCCACACATAGATTCCCTGGAAAGTAGACAGGGCTGGTCCAGCATGTGCCTCACATCCCAGTGTACCTAACACTCCACATCTCATTTGTACATATTTGGAGAAGCAGAAAAGCATGCTAGGAAGGGGGCTGGATTTCTGAGTCATTTACTTCAAATCACCTGAAGGGAGCAGATAGTAGCTTAGAACTACTAGTTGCTGCGTGGTATGCGGGGATTGCTCCCAGATTTTTACAATTTACCTGAGAGCTATTTTTAAGATGGATATTTTTGATACGACATTTCAGATCAACAAACTGAGGCAGAGAGAGGGTAGGTGACTTGCCCAAGGTTACCCAGTGATTAAGTGTTGAAACTAGAAATCCAACCCAAATCAGGCCCACGACAAAATCCAGGCTCTTGGCCTCGCCCTCATCTAAAAGAGTAGAGAGAGCACTGTTGGTGTCTGGGGTCCCTTCTGTGTCCAAAATGCCATGACCCTTTTTAGCTATGTGCTCTGGGAGTAAATGACTTCATTTATTTTTAACTGTAAGGACTCTTTGTATCTTACTATCCAGTATGTTTTCTCTTCTTAGAGTCTATTAGGAACTTAAGAAACATTCATTGAGTTGAATTGACCTGTATTTTCAAAGCCTCATTTCCTTCATTTCTAAAATGGTGACAGTGGTCCTTGTATCACCAGTCCCAACAGGTTGTTATGAGGCTCAGATGAAATCCTGTGTTTAGTAGCATGTTTTTAAAATGTATACTTGTGATACTGTGTGGGATATATTATTGTACCATTATATATAATGTGCAGACATACACATATGTGTCATAACTATACTCAAGGACTATAGCAAAACAAACATTCAGTGACCAGAAGGAAAAAGAAAATGTTGCCAGAATTCTGGAAGTCTCACTGAGCTCTCTTCGAGTCACCAGCCCCTTACCATAAGGACAACCACTTCTCTGACAGCAGAAGTAAGTCTTCTCTGCTTTTGTAGGATACTTAATGGGATAATCCATATGCCTTCTTATGTCTGTCTTCTTTCCCGCAATAACTTGTTTGTGAGAGTCATTCCTATTTGTTGGTATAATTTTATATCATGTAAATGAAATCTCTGGTAACGTGGCTGGAAGTACCTTGAAACTCTCATCCCTGACATAAAAGAAACAACTGAAACATTTAGCACAAAGAATAACAAAATCACAGATTTCCCAGAATAATGTGCATAGTGACTACCTTTGAAAATAGTCTTCTTCCCTGATGCCTTTTTTGTCATCCATGTTTTCAGAAAAACCTTGGAGGGCAGGTATACCAGGATTGATTTTGAAATGGTATGAATCCCTTCAATCAAACAAAAAAAGCAAAAACTTAAATAAAATAAAACCAAAAAATCTCTCTTAAAAAATTGATCATATGTAAGGTTTGAGGGTTTGCTTTAGCTCTTATTCATTTCAATTGCCTTTAGTCATCTCGTAATATGAGAAGGAATTTATATTTGGCTACTTTGCTGAGGGTTGTTTCCTCTCTACTGTTTCTAATAGGGACACTGATATGAAGTTGCAGAAAATCAGATCTAGAAGGAACCTTAGATGTTACCAAGAGCCATCCCCCATGTGCAGATGAGGAAATTGTGACCTATGTGATGAAGTGGCTTGTCAATTCCAGTCAAAGGGCTATGAACAGAAATTGGACTACTCATTGTACCTGGAATTCTAAATACTTTTCTTTTAAATTGTCTATAGGAATTTAATAACGGGTATCAGTGGTTTATCAGCATTAGGTAGAAGACATAGTTTCTTGTTTTTGTTTTTTTCAATTTTTTTATTAACATATAATGTATTATTTGCCACCAGGGTAGAGATCTGTGAATCATCAGGCTTACACATTTCATAGCACTCACCATAGCACATACTTTACCCAATGTCCATAACCCAGAAACCTTATCCCTACCCCCTCACCCCCAGGAACCCTCAGTTTCATGAGATTAAGAGTCTCTTATGGTTTATCTCCCTCCCGATCCCATCTAGTTTCATTTTATCCCTCCCTAGGCCCCATGACCCCCTGCCCTGCCTCTCAAATTCCTCATATCAGAGAGATCATATGATAATTGTCTTTACCTGATTGACTTATTTCACTCAGCATAATACCCTCTAGTTCCATCCATATCATTGCAAATGGCAAGATTTGGTGGTTTTTTTGATGGCTGCATAGTATTCCATTATAGATGTGTGTGTGTGTGTGTGTGTGTGTGTGTGTGTGTGTCTATATATAGATATAGATATCTCACATCTTCTTTATCCATTCATCTGTTGATGGACATCTAGGTTCTTTCCATAGTTTGGCTATTGTGGACTTTGCTGCTATAAACATTCAGGTGCACGTGCCCCTTCAGATCACTGCATTTGTATCTTTAGGGTAAATATCCAGTAGTGCAATTTCTGGATCGTAGGGTAGCCCTATTTTCAGCTTTTTGAGGAAACTTCATATTCCAGAGTGGCTGCACCAGCTTGCATTCCCACCAACAGTGTAGGAGGGTTCCCCTTTCTCCGCATCCTCGCCAACATCTGTTGTTTCCTGACTTGTTACTGTTAGCCATTCTGACTGGTGTGAGGTGGTATCTCACTGTGGTTTTGATTTGTATTTCCCTGATCCTGAGTGATGTGGAGCACTTTGGCCATTTGGATATCTTCTTTGCTGAAATGTCTGTTCAGGTAGAAGACAAAGTTTATTCTAAAAATGAAAATAGAAGTAGGGATTGTAATTGTAATGTAATGGGGAAAATAGTTTTCCAATATACTAGTATGCTTTTTTCTTCGGTATTATTTGTTTGTTTGTTTGTTTGTTTAATGCACTGATCTTTTTAATGAGTTTGTTGGGAACATTCATTTGCCTCAGGAAGTTATGAAACTACCAGAAGACTAAAACAAAGAGAGGTTTTTGTTTTTGTTTTTCTCATTCTGACCTCTAAAATAAAATCATTTAAACCAACTTTATTGAGGTATAACCTGATAATAGCATGCATTTTTCCTCCACCATTCAATGAGTTTCGACAAATGTGTAGTCTCATGTCACCACCTTCATCTTCAAGATACAGACTATTTCCAACATAAGAGAAAGTTCCCTAGTGCCAAGTCATCTGCCCCACCCCAAGCAGGTTTCAAGCAATTACTAACCTGCTTTTCATGACTAAAAATGTGCCTTTTATAGAATACCATAAAAATGGAATCATAAGGTATACAGTGTTATATTTCACTTTCAGTTAGCATAATGTTTTGAGATTCATCCCTGTTCTATGTATTAATATTCTGGTTTTCTATGGCTGAGTATAGTATCCCATGTATAGGTATATCATAATTTGTTTTTTTCATTCATCAGTTGATGGAAATTTAAGTTCTTTCCAGTTTGAGGCAATTATATATAATGTTGCTAAGAACATTTGCATATGTGTATTTGTTATTTGTGTGAACATATACTTTTATTTCCCTTTGGTAAATATCCAGGAGTGAAATTCTTGAGTCATGATAAACATTTATAAACACACATATAAAATATATAATTGCAATGCAATTATAATTATTAATTATATATAATTATATTATTTATATATATTTTACTTTATAAAGTAATACCATAGTGTTTTTCAATGAGGCGTACTATTTTATATTCTCACAAGCAATATAAGAAAATGCCAGTTATTCCATATTCTCACCAACACTGTATTTATAAGTCTTTTTAACCAGAATTGTCCATTTCATCTAACTTACTAAACTTATTGCCCTTAGTATTGGCCTATGTTTAATATTGGCTATTTAGTATTAAATGATATCTGCAAGCTGTAACTTTTCTTTCTTCTTATCAGTGGTACTAGAAATTGCTCAATTTTATTGATATTTTTAAAGGCAATATGTCTTCATTGATTTTTTCTATTGTTTGTTTTCTGTCACTGCTTTCCACTGTTTATTATTTTCTTCTATCTACTTAGTCTTGGCTTCACTATTATCATTTCCCAGTTTCTTTTGGAAACTTACACATGCCTTTAGACCTTTCCTCCTTCTTTTATAATTAAAGCATTTTGTAGGGGTGCCTGGGTGGCTCAGTGGGTTAAAGCCTCTGCCTTCGGCTCAGGTCATGATCTTGATCTCAGGGTCCTGGAATCGAGCCCCAAGTCCGGCTCTCTGCTCAGCGGGGAGCCTCCTTTCTCTTTGCCTGCCTCTCTGCCTACTTGTCTATCTCTCTCTCTGTGACAAATAAATAAATAAAATCTTTTTAACAAAAGATAAAAAAATAAAGCATTTTGTGCTAGAATTTCACTCTAAGAACTATTTTAGTTAAATCTCACACATTTTATGTTTTGTTTTCATTTTAATCCAATTTAAAATATTTTCTAATTCTCCTTATGATTTCTTTTTAATTACTAGTTTGTATAGAAGTATATGATTTAATTTCTAAACAGTTGGGAAAATTTAATATATCCTTTTTTTGTTATTGATTATTAATTTTGTTCTATGATAGCCAAAGAAAATGTTTTGTATGCTTTAAGTGCCTTTTATATTTTTTTAAAGATTTTATTTATTTATTTGACAGAGAGAGAGAGATCACAAGTAGACAGAGAGCTAGGCAGAGAGAGAGGGGGAAGCAGGCTCCCCACTGAGCAGAAAGCCCGATGTGGGGCTCAATCCCAGGACCCTGAGATCAGGACCTGAGTGGAAGGCAGAGGCTTAACCCACTGAGCCATCCATCCAGGCACCCCATCATTTTATATTTTTTGACACATGGTTTATGATAAATGTTCCATGCATACTTGTTGGTGTGAAGGTGGGTGGGTAAGTATTCTGCTGTCACTGGGAAAAGTATTTAAACATCAATTAGGTCAAATTGATTTATAATATTTTTGTTCAGTTTTTCTATATCCTTATTTATTTATGTTTTTATTAGTCATTGGAACAGGAATCCTAATCATCTACTGTAATTATAGACATGCAAGAATATGGACTTACACACTATTTACTACTAGTAGTTTTGTTTTCTGGCATTAGTTCTATTTTTTTTGTTGTTTGTATTTGAAGGTCTGTTATTAAGTAAATATACATTTATGCTGTTCTGTCTTCTAGATGCATTTACCTGTTTATCTTTATGAAATATTCCAGTTGTCCCAGGTAAAAGTCTTTTTCCTAAAGCCTGTCTGAAGTTAATATAGCCAGCTCAAAAATTTTAAGATGTGTGTTTACATGATCTCTTTTTCACTCTTTTATTTTTATAGATATTTTTAAAAATTTGGAATGTATTTTAGATAAAGAGAAAAGTTATAAAAGTAGAACAAAATATTCCTATACACCCTTCATCTAGTTCCCCCCCAATATTAACATCTTATATAACCATGGTACATTTATCTAAATTAAAAACAACATTGGCACATTACTATTAACTAATTCCAGGATCTGATCCATTATATGGCATTTATTAATCATTACACTTCTCTTTCTTCTGCAGTATAAAACTTCTCACTCTTTGTTTTTCATGACCATGGCAGTTTTGAAAAGTACATGTTGGGTATTTTATAGAAAATCTTTCAATATGTATTTGTTATATGTTTTTTTTAACAATTTTGTTATTTTTTTATGATTATAAGGATTATTGGTTTTAGGGAGGAATACCACAGAGGTCTAGAGTGTTCTCCTCACATTATATCAGGAGGTTAATAACAGCAATGACTTATCACTGGTGTTGTTAACTGTGATCACTTGAGTAAGTTAGAGCCTTTTAGATACTCCCCCATTAAGTTACCATATCTTGCCTTTCATACTCTATTATTTGGAAGCAAATTCCTAAGTCCTGTCCACAGTCAAGAAGAAAGGAATTAATTTCCTTTTTAATTAATTAATTTAATTAATTAATTTCCTTTTTTAATTTCCTCCAATTTCTAGAAGGAGGTGCATCTACATGTATTACTTGGAATTCTTCTGTAAAGAAGATTTGTTCCATCTTTCCCATTTATTTATTGGTTTAATCATTTATACATAACAGTAAATATATATGCAATATATAAATATTAAATATATAAATAATATAAATATTAAATATATTAAATATATAAATATATAAAATACATATATAAATATAAAATATATAAAGATAAATATGCACTCAGCATATTTATTTTATACTTTCAGTTATAATCCAATATTACAGTATTTGTGGGTTTATTTTTTTTCCCTCATATTATTCTAGTTTGGACCATTGGGAGCTCTTTCATACTGGCTCCTGTGTCACTTTGAAATGCTCCCACAACCTCTTTTTTAAGCATTTTCTTACTTCCTGGTACTACAAGGTGCTCTGGTTTTATTTCATGTTCCCTGAATTAGGTCTAGAATTAGCAATCTGCTTAGGGAATTTGGTTCCTTTTTTAATGTAGATCCAAGTTTCTTATCTATGTCATTTTCTCAATGCCTAAAGAATTTCTTTTAATTTTTGTGTTTTTCGGGGAAGATCTGATGATAGAGAACTACCTCAGTGTTTGGGAACATGTTTATTTCTCCCTCACATTTGAAGCTTTATTTTTCTAGATATAAAATTTTAAGTTGGTGATTTTCTTTTGTCTTATTTTTCCTTTCAACACAAAAATATCATCCCACTCTCCTCTAGCTTTTATGGTTTTTGATGGCAAGTCTGCTGTAATTCTTATCCTTTTTCCCTCTATGGATAAAGTATTGTTTCCTCTGTCTATTTTCAAGATTTTCTTTTTCTCTTTGGATTTTTGGGTTTTCATATAACGTGCTTAGATATACATATAGATGCATGTGTGTTTGCTTGTTTATCATCTATCTGTTTGTCATCCTCTGACATTCCCGCATCTGTGGTTTGGTTATGTGACATTAATTTGGTTCAGTTTTCGATCATTACTACTTCACTTTTTTTTTTCTTTCTTTTCTATCATATCTTTTCTTTCTGGTATTCCAGATAGTATCCCATAGCTCTTCATTGTCCTATTTTTTCTTTCTTTTTCTTTTTCAATCTTTTGTAATCTTCTTCCCTTTTGGATTTCAGCTGGAAATGTGTATATTTGCCTATCTTGAAGCTCAGTGATTCTTGAGCAATGTCAAATTTACTGATGACCCATCAAAGACATTCTTCATTTCTGGTACAGTGATTTTTTTTTTTTAACTTCTAGAAATTCCTTTTGATTCTTCATATTTTCATCTCTCTGCTTACATTTTCCCAACTGTCCTTGCAAGTTGTCTATTTTTAGCGTAAAGCCCTTAACATATTAATGATAATTATTTTAAATTCCCATGTGTTGATTTCAGTATGCGTGCCATATTTGAGGAGAGGATTGATTTGAGGATGATTTTTCTATTCAGGCTATGTTTTTTTCTTGCCTTTTGGCATGATCTGATGGCTAGATATATTTTATTGGATAACAGATACTGAGATAAATAGGTCTTTAGTGTGAGGATTTGTGTTAATTTGGTTAGAAGTTAGGTTATGTTTAATATTTGCTGTATCCATAAGTGCCAGAAGATTCAAATGCCTTTAGTGTCCTATAGGCTTCCTTCAATAGTCCTCTGTAGAGAGAGTCTGTGTCTTGCAGCCATTATAGCTCTATTCCACTGTTATTACACTGGAGCCCTATTGGTGTGATGGTAAAGTGTGTGGTAGAGGAATTGTTTATAATCTTCTGATTAAAATTTCAGTCTTTTAGTGGACCTATGTCTCAGAACTGTAAGCTCCACAAAAATTTCCAGGAGCAGAATTGTTTTCTGTTTTGTTTTGTTTTTGTTTTTCCCTAACCCCATTAAGTATGTTTTATTACTTTTTCTCTTAGCTGAGACAGAAGGCTGGAATGAAAATGATTGGAAGTGATTCCCTTACCCGAGTTGGGATATGGCTCTGGAAAAGTCCATTAAAGTTCTGAGTATATTCCACAATGATTACTGGTATGAATTGAATTTTGCCCCTCCTACCAATTAGATGTTGAATTCCTAACTTTCAGGACCTGAAAACATAGACCTTATTTGGAAAAAATGGTCTTGGCAGATTCAGCCAAATTAAGATAAGATCATTAGCATAAGTCTTAATCCTCTATGACTGGTATCCTCATAGAAGAAGGAAATTTGGACACAGGCATGCATAAAAAGTGCCATGGGAAGACAGAGCAGAGATTGGAGGGATGCAGCCACAAGCCAAGAAGTACTAAGGACCGATGGCCACCATCAGAAGCTAAAAAGAAACAGGGAAGTATTCTCCCCTACATATTTTAGAGGGAGCATGGCCCTGTTGACACCTTAGTTTCAGACGTCCAGCCTTCAGAAGTATGAAAGAATAAATCCTTGTTGTTTTAAGCCATACCCATCTGTAGTACTTTGTTATGGCATCCCTAGAAAACTAACAATTACTCTTCCCCTCCCCTGATATACTCATGAAAGAACCTTTCTTGAAACTTCACCATGGTGATCTGGTTGTTTCTGGATGTAAAGCTCACAAATTTGGGGGGAATCTCCTTAAGACTACACAGCTCAGCAGTTTCTTAGTCTCATGCTACTCCACAGTCAATCTCTAGCAGTTCATCAGAGTTACCAGTTAAGTGTTCCTATAGGTTTATGGCTCCAGGAGCCTCCCTTTAAGTAAATGGATTTTAGCTGTATGTCTCTATATGCACATGGCTCTCCAAATATCAGAGTGGTAGACTGTCTTGTTACCCACTTCTCTGATACGTCCAAGAATATTTACTGATGTCCAGTTTGCATATATTTTTCTTGTGGTAATGATAGAATGGGAACTTTCAGGCTCTTTACATATCAAAAATGAAACAGAAAGTTGAGAAAGCTATTTATAAACCAAGATCCGAATGCTAGGCATGTTCATTGCTACTGGGGTGTCATTGGCTGTAGGTCATCTCAGTAGGTAGAGCTAGGAAATATATGTGTCTTTTACCCAAGTATACACATACATCTGTAATTATTCATTTATAATATTTTTATTTTTAACTTACATTTGTCTTTACATTGAATATGTATTTCTTATAGACAGTATATACTTGGTTCTTATATTTGTATCTGGTTAATTAGGCAATTACTGCCTTTTAATTAGAGTATTACATCATTTGCTTTGATGACATTATTAATATGATAATTTTACATCTACCTTGTTATTTGTGTCCTCCTTTTGGATTAATTGTATTCCTTTTTATCTGTATTATTAGTTTGGTAGGTATACCTCTATTTCTACTTCTTTGCTTTAATAGTTGTCCCGGCAGTTTCAATATACATTTTTAATTTAATAAAGCCTATCTTTATGTTAGACTCTTGTATTGCTTAAGATCTAATGACTAAGAAGAGTTGCTTCATGTGTTTTATCTGGTTTTATAGTTGTTTATGAAAGAAGGGCAAATGCACTAATTACCTCTTTGGAGCTGGAAAAAGAAGTCTCCAAAATAGAATTTTCAGGCAAGATAATTGTAATAAATTTATACATATTTAAAGAAAACATTAAAATTTTAAAGATTCATTTGATAGTTCCAACAAACATCAAGACTAGGCCTAGACAATTTTTTTCTATAGTACTGGGAAAGTAATTTTTCATCTATTTCCTGAGATATAATGTCCTACTTAGAAGAAAGATAGTAGAGAAAGGAGAAATCTTTCAATCAGAAGAATTTTGAGAGGAGGGGAAAGAGCAGAATATGTACGAGTTCAGGGGACAATATTCTTGTTTTTTTTGTTTTATTTTGTTTTGGTTTTTGTTTTGGTTGTGGTTTTACTTTCTTTCAGAACCTGTAACTTAGTGGTAATTATTAGAGGTATTAGAAACATTTCATTTGGGTGGAGGAGCCTAAGAACATAGGAACTCCTGGGATATGCCTTTAAAGAACAAGGAGGGCTAAAGATCTTTAGAAGAATCCTAGCCTTTAGTTAAGCACCACTTTCAGAACTGCAGTATAGGCATAGGAACAATGGCATGGAACTGAAGTCTGGTAGTTTGAAGAAAAAAAGGTCCTGAACAATAATCTTGCTTCTTTAGTCTCTGTGGAAATAATCTGCCTACCTTGGGAATAGGACCCAAAAGACAATTAAATGGAGAGAGTCCTGATCCTCAGATAATAGCTTGTTTCCCAATTGAGAGAGAAAAAGACAGAACAAGTTATACTTCAATTATCACCTGCTCAAGGAGCAGCAGAAGCCACCTGACTTCACTGACCATATCAGTGGAATATATAGAAGATGCCACATCAAGTTGCATCATCCTTACAGCCATGAGGCTACTTACACTACTTTTTTCCCCACCATACATCCATATCATTTTGGGGAGAAGTCAGGGTGGGAGTGGCAGACTAGAAATCTGAGGAACTAAGCATATTCCTCAGTCCTTCCAGCAAACACTGAGTTATCTAGAAAGAATGCTTAAATTATTGTCTGTCTAAGATTATATAATTGGAATTGAAGATATTTATGATATGTCTCATGCACAGGCATTATAAATCATGTAAGACATACTGTAGCTTTGTATTTTAACATAGCATTCTTGACAATTTAATTAATTTTATGCCAAGTTCAGTTACTTCTATGCCAGTGAAGATATGCATGTGTTGTCTAGCTGTTCTGCAGTATGATTCACTGGGATAAAGTCTACGTATTTTGTTCTATTTATAACTCTGATCATGATACGCCACCAGTTAAACATCTTTATTTTAACACTGAGGAATTTGAAATACAAAGAAAGGAAGATTTTTTTTTTTCAAGGTTATTCAATTAGTGAAGGACAGAGTTGAAAGCCAAATCCAAGCCTGTCTCTTCTCAACCACTATCTTTCTAAATATTACCTATTTTTTTAGTGAGAGAGAACCATGCAACTTACTCTTTAGGATAATTAGTCCTGGAAAGGTGTTAAACAGCCACTGGATATATGAAGATACGACTATAAGCTCCACAAGGACAGAAACAATGAATGTTTTGTTCATCACTGAGTCCTAGGTGCAATGTGTGGTATGTAACAGTTTTCAATAAATACATATTAAAGGAAGTTAAGAAAGAAGGGAAACAATAGAAAAAAGAAGAAAAAGTAGGAGCTACATGTAGCAGTATAAGTTGTTAAGTAGGACATGTCAATATAGCTCTTTTTGACCAATCCTAAGCGGCTGAGTTCACCAAAATCTAAAATCCTAGTTCTAATTACTAAATAATATGAACAATTTCTTACTTTACTCTGCTCTAGGTCCTTACTTTTTCCCTGAACCTCATCTGTCTCTGGTATGCTCTAAATAAAATAATCAGAAAGGGGGTAAGTCTGAAATATGGGGGCAGAAGTGATGAAAACAGCTAGTTGCATATCTAACATATACTTTTTTCTTCCCTACTAATAGAACTCCTATATCATTTGGACTGACGATACGCCCAGCCTAAAGACAAAATTTTCCAATTTGAGTAACAGCTGGAGTGGCTATGTGAATAAGTTTTAGTCAATGAGGTATGAGTCAAAGTTATTGAGAGAAAAAGTTATTGAGATTTCTTGGAGGTTACCATAAAGGGAGCAGGACAGAAATCTGTGAAAATCCCATATTTCTCCATTTTTCCCCCCAGCCTACAATATGGTTGGAAGGTGGAAACACTCACGACTGTGAGACTGCCTTGATGAAAGTGACTACACACTCCTGTGTAGGAGGCATGCCAGTAGAGTCTGGATTCCTAATGATGGTGGAGACACCAGTTCTGAACTTAATTCCAAGCTGAATTCTGATTTTTTTTTCACATAAAAAGAGAGAGAGTGAAATAAATCTCTACTTTTTTTAAGCCAGTATTACTTTGTGGTTGTTGTTATTTATATTTGAAATTCATTCTAGCTGATTTATGATAAGACTCAGAGAGGACTGAGAATCATGTATAGGCTAGGGGTATCTACTACAAAATATACTTGCCAATTTTTAAAATGTTCAATATTATTAAGCCCAATATTTCCACACTGAAATATATAACTCAGAGTAGCCATAACCAATGTAGATATTTGAAACATCTCTTGCCTAGTCACATAGCTAAATCATATTCTCAGCCTCCTTTGCAGTTAGTGTGTCCATATGACTGAGTTCTAGTCAATGAAAAGTGATATGTACCACTTCCAGGCTGGTCTATAAACGTTTATCAGATAATTCCATGCTCCCTCTTTTTCTTATTTCACTGAAAGGAAGGACTTTGTGGACATAGAGACTAGTAGAGGCGCAAAATGGAAGAAGTTTACATTCCTGAATGACTAGATAGAAGATTACTAGACTTGAATTTTTATCTAAGGAGAAATAAGCTCCTGTTCTTTTAATCCTTTGAGATTTGGGATTGTTATGATAATAGTTTGCCTACAATAGCTAATTTAGCTAAATTCAAATGCCAGTGTCAGAGTCAAAATACCCTATAACCATAAGCTTATCAAATGCTATAAAGGGAAGTCTGAGCTCTGAAACCTATTAACAATATAATTAAGGGGAAATAACTTAATCTCTCTTATCTTTAGTTTTATCACTGGTAAAATGGGGGCAATATCACCTACACTAGAGGGTTATTGAAAAGACTGATTAATATGGTTTTTATGCACACCTTAAGCATTTAAGGAAGATTAGCAACTAACAGTATAAGAGGAAATGAGGGTCTGAGGAAAGTCCAGCTCTTAATGGCAAAGAGCTGGTGCACAGAACATCCCCCCCCCACCCCACCCCGCCACCCTCGTATTTTGGCCCATTGAAACTACCTGAGGTAGCTTACTCATGGGTTCACTCTGCTTAAATTTTTACTGGAAAAATAAAAATAGTATGCTGCCGGAAAGCCTTCATTTCTCTGGCTTTCTCTTAAAAATAAGTTAGAAAATAATTAAAAATGATCTTACATGAGGTGGCTATTCAGGAAATGCTGTAAGTACCAAGTACCAACCTAAAATGGATATCCATAGGTACTGATTTCCTGGTAACTATGGCAAAGCCAATTCTATTTGCTAAATATTGGCAATGGCCAGTGAAATAACAGTCACCAAATCTAGGGTACTGTCTCTTGTCTTTGTTAACAAGCTGCAGTGTATCATGGCATGGCGCTCAGAAGGTGAATGGTGGCTGTAATATTACGACTTATAATAAGAGATATACATTTGGTCTTCATCCAGTTTCTGACACAGAGTTTCTAAAACCCTTGGTATTTTATAAGTGTTTAGAGCAACAAAGATGTCTTTTGTTATGTTAACTAGGTGGTTTTAGAACACACCAAAGGATGGAGGCTGGTTGCTAGGCAGGCAAATCTTGATTAGAGAGTTAAAACTCCCAATCTCACACTCTGACCTCCAGGGAGGGGTGGGTGGCAATGGGAGGGGCCCAGGATCAGATTCAATCACCAAAGACCAATGATTTTATCATCATACTTGAGTAATGAAACCTCCATAGAAACCCAGAAGGATGGTTCAGGGAACTTCTGGGTTGGTTAGCACATGGAGATGGGGGTAGAGTGGCAAGCTTGGAGTCAGCAAGCTTGGAGTCCGAATGGAAGCTCTATTCTCCTTTCCACATATCTTGCCCTAGCATCTCTTCCATCTGACTGTTTCTGGTTTATATCGTGTTATAATAACCACCAATCTAGTAAGTAAAATGTTTCTCTGAGTTCTGTTAGCTGCTCTAGCAAATTAATCAAAGCCAAGGAAAGGGTCGTGGAAACCTCTAATTTCTAGCCAGGTGGTCAGAAGTTCAGGTAATAACCTGGACTTGAGAATGGGATCTGAAGTACAAAGAGGAAGTGATGGGGTGGGGGGAGGGTAGTCCTGCAACCCTTACCCTATGGGATCTCTGATAGATAGGTATCAGAATTGAGTTGAATTCTTGGATACCCTTCTGGTGTCCAAGATGTTCAGTGTGTTGTGGGAAGACCATCTGCCCAACACATGTTGGAATTGTGTCCAGAAACTAAAAGTCTCACCAAGAGAGACATTCTATGTAAGATTTTGCTTGGAACAAAAGAATTCGGGTAATGAAAGTATATAGAATAGCACATAATTTCCCACTCTATAAAACAGCATAAGGAAAAAGTATATTAGTCAAGGTTTCCAGAGAACCAGAACCAAGAGGAGGTGTGTGTGTGTGTGTGTGTGTGTATACACACACACACATATATACATATGCTGTATAAACTACAATATATGTAATTTTTGTCTAAACAGTTAATAGTCCTCTAATAAATTTAAAGATAAATTTTTATATAATAAAAATAATAAAGATCTTATGAAATATTTTCCTAGATTTTTAACTTTCTGATGTTTTTCATTCCCTCTTGAAGGTCTGAGCTTCCCTCTAACACACGAGTCTTTTCTCCTGAAGAACTTATTCTTCTATCATTTCTTATACAGCCAAAATAATGATAATGTATTGTAGGTTTTATAACACATACTTTTATTCTCCCCAAGAAGGCATGAAAATATTGAGAAAATCAGAACAGATGACAAAGATAACAGACTTCAGCACATCTATATCAATATTTATATTAGATTTAAAGGAATAAACACTTCAATTAAAAAAGCAGAGATTGCCAAATTGAATTTAAAATGTAAGATACCTTGTTTTCAGTTTACAACATTATAAAGTTTAATTTTATCCCAAATGTAAATATATGTAAATATATATATATATATATATATATATATATAGCCTTGAAAAGCCACGACAGTTTGAAATAAGAAGTATGAGAGATGTACCCTATCTTTTTTTCTAGCTTATTTAAAGCTGCAAGAACAATGTGTTAGTATTGGTTAATTAAGCAAATTCTGAGCAAAAACTATGGTAAAAGAAGTCACTAGAGTGGGGTTTAGACGCTTTTCTTTGCTGATAAAAGGGACCAGATTCAAGAGGAGAGTTCTATAAGCCATTTCTCTCCTTGTCCCCTTTTCTATTGAACATTTAAGTGACATAGTGGCAATCATCTTGCAACCATAAGATGATAAGCATGAGGAAGAAAAGCCAACATACTTAGGATAATGCAGCAGAAAGATGTCTGAGCTTAATTTTCCTGATTACATTAATGATCTGCAAAACCAATGCTAGCAACTGCTTAACTCCACATTTCTTATGTAAAAAAAAAATAAACCTCAATTATGTAATCACTGTTATCAAGAATTCTTTTGATTGTCATCATACCTATTTCTAACCATCCTAATATCTAAAAAGAGAGGTGCAAATTAAACAAGAGTAACTTTCAATTCCCCTGGCACCATATTGACAACATTCACAAGTTTGATCATTCCAAAGAGTGAGGCAGAAAAGGCAAAGGGATTTTCATGCTGTGCAGGTGGTTTACACATTGGCACAACCATTTGGAGAACAGTTTAGCACCAATTTAATAAAGAAGTTTGGAGTCATGTATATCCTACAACACACAAATTAATCTTTAATTCTCTAGAGAAACGCTCTCATATTGATGTGAGGAGAGATGCAGAAGGATGTTTATTGTAAATAATTGGAACATTTCTATATATTCACCCAAGAAATATTTAAATAAATTATGCTATAATCCTCCAGTATGATAGTATTCAGTATTCAACAGTTAAAATGAATGAACTAGATCTGTATGTATTAGAATATATAAATCTTGGAAACAATTTTGAGTTACAAAAAAGTAACATGCAGAAGGATTCATGCAGAAAGACGTCATTCACGTAAATTCTTAAAAATTACACAATCATTATATATTGCTTATGAACACACAGATTGCACTGAATTACTAGTTGTTCCTCCAAATTCATTCTCCCTTCCTCATAGTGAAAAGAATTTTAGTTGAATATAGCTTCAACTAGACACTACATTCTTCTACTTTCCCTATTTAGGACTCCAAAGAGCTTTTATTTATGTTGGAATATCCATTGATATTTATGAAATTCAAATTTAAAATTGAGGCATTAAAAGTATAATTTCATTGTAAAAGGATAATATATGTTTATATAAATATATTCTTTGATGATAAATAACTTTAAAAATAAATTTGGTGAAAAAACATTTTTGAAAATCTTTTTAACATATGACTTGATTCAAGATAAGTAGGAGTCTCGTCTGCTTCAACAGTCGATACTAATATTGTTCTTATTGCTATACATGAAGAAAATTTAGCCTCACACAGATATATAGCTGGAAATACTAGGAGATTACAGACACCTTGAAAGAATCCTAGTGACCCAAGGAGCCCTGAGATTGCACTTTTAAAACTATTCCGTTAAAAGCTGGTGAAACAACCAAATCTCACAGTTCAAAGCAGACTGTCTACCCTGTCCCTTTTACCATCCTATAAGCTGCTTTGAGGGAGAAATACGCTCCAATCTCCTTTGAGCCACTGTGTTTGGGGACTCTTGGTTAGAGCGGCTTAGTTAATATCTTATGTGATAAACAGATACACAGGCAAAGTAGAAACGTGATCCGGAAATATACACCCACCACAAACCGTAATTGGGAAAGGGTAGACGAGGACCTTAAGTGTATCTGTATTATTTTCTTCATCCTTAAGTGAGGAAAATATGACAAAGAATCGACCTTCGTTAAATATGCATAGTGGGTTCTCGGTGATTATTATGTTATTTTCTGTATATTCAAACATTTTATGAAAAGAATTGAATGTTTTTGGGGGATCCCAGCACAAAACATCTGACTGACTCTACTTACTGCACTGGCCATTATGCTCTCCAAGGAGGGAAGTGAAAGTATCAGTGTTTTTCTTTATAAACATAAGTTCACTGAGACTTATTAAATAATTCTAATTACACATAGATTTTGAGAGAAATAAAGACAATGAAAATGAAGTATGTATGCATAAATGAATGCATTGTAGGTCTTTTACACATTATTATATTTACTTGAATTTTCTTGAAGTAAGAAGCATATTTTCCCAGAGTTGGCGTATTAGCATATACTTTCATGCATTACTGATATATTTGTATTATCAGTTTTCATCTAAGGATTTCAAAGTAATTTATAATTAATGGTAATTATTTACATCTTACAGGTATTTAAAATTTGGAAATTGTTTCAAAATCTATGGTTTTCTGTATCATTAACAATAACCCTGTTAATTAGCTAGGACACAGGTTATTATATGATGCGTATGGTGGGGAAACTGAGCCCTGGGGGTAAATTGATAAATGCCCAAGGCCACAGAACAAGTTATTCTCGCCATGGAGAGATCAAATATATTTTTTGTATTGACCTTGATTCTCAAACGCCTTCATGTGAAATGTCCCAACACATTTTCCCTCACCTTTCATTAGCCAGAACAGGGTTGGATGCCACTCCAAACCAATCACTGGCAAAAGGGAGAGACACTAGCAAAAATTTTAGCTCGGAACTCATTGAGGTCCATTTTCTGTTGCATGTTGGAAGCCACCTTTCCTGAGCACACTGTTACCTCAAACCAAAACAAAACAAATTCTCTTAAAGATAAAGAAATAGAAATGGCCTTTAGGGGAACATCTCACAGTGTCCTCCACAACGACCCAATGTACTTTTTTACTTTACATCTTTTGTACTAAGTGACCCAGTAAGGTAGGGAAAAAAATCCATGATGCAAATGTTAATGAGGAGAGGATATGCACCATTCCCTGGAACTCCTTGAATTTTGTTCAACTTTTTTTAGCCCCCTTGAACACACAACATTTTGTATACGTATTAGCAGGGCTAGGCTAGAATTCTACATAAGAATGGGAGACATTCACACTCTTCTTAGCTCAGTTAAATTTCATCCACTGATTGTGAATTCTGTGAGAGTAGTGAGTTTAAACTCTCCATCCTTTTATCCCTGGAGCCTCAACCAGTGTACTGCATGTAATATGTATTCAACATGTCTTCTACACTATTAAATCTTGTTATTTCTTACCATTTCTCATCACCTCCTTTTTGTCTCCACTGAAATTCTCCCTTTTATTTTTTTTTTTAAGATTTTATTTATTTGTTTGACAGAGAGAGAAATGGAGAGAGGGAACACAAGCAGGGGGAGTGGGAGAGGAAGAAGCAGTGTTCTTGCCAAGCAGGGAGACAGATATGGGGCTTGATCCCAGAACCCCAGAAACATGACCCAAGCTGAAGGAAGACACTAAACAACTGAGCCACCCGGGCAACCCTGAAATTCTCCCTTTTAGATAGAAAGCTTGATTCCTCTGTAAAGTGTCAGAGTAATAACCAATACTGCTCTAGCACTGATTTTGTACCAAGCCCTCTCCTAAGTATTTTATTTATACTGCATGTTTCTCCCCCCCACCCCCACATTAAATTAATCAGAGTATCACCCAGAAAAGCCCCAGCCTGGATGTTGTGAAGTCACTGTGTTCTGTGCGTCCTTAAACTTGGAGCTTACTATCAGAGAGAGGAAAAACAAACACCCTGCCAAAAAAAATCCTGCATGTATGTTACCATGATAGTGAACAGATAGTACAGAAGAGAGCCAAATGACATTGAGAAAGATACGCTTCTCACCTCAATCCATAAGCCCTGGAATGCCCCCCTCACCCAGGGATTGGTGTCCAGAGAACTCAGTGGGCCAGCCAGTAAACTCACACTAGACACAGGACACCCACGGCTGTGGGAAGTCCCCTGAAGTCACTGGAACATACACAAGAGTGTGTGTCTATGGATATAAATATAAAATGCTTCACTCACCTCGGCCCCCAAATCTGACCTCATTTGTCAGTGCTACCTTGGCTGGGTCTGGAGTGCAAGGAAATAACATCTTGACCAGCTGATGCTCCAACAGATGCGGGAGAGCCATGTGTGCTGGAGATGTGGATAAAATGGCAGCTGGGCCTGCCTGCATCTTCACCTTTGCTGCCCTCAGAGGCCTGCTGGCAGGTGCCTCTTGCCCCAGGAAGTGCCCAACACTTTCTGTTGTTTTTTTTTTCCTCTAGTGTAGTTTGTTCCCTGTTAAAATAACAAGATCTCAATTGTTAAAATGCAAATGGGAGAAGAGAAAGAAATTCATCATCTTTCCTACCTAGCACAGTCCTATTAGCACTTAAAAAAAAAAAAAAAACCCTTACAGTCTTTTCCCTATGTTTTTAAAAATTGAATTTTATTTTATCTCTAGCTTTTGTTCTGAACATGAAACAGCAATGCGGAAAAAATGTCTATGTGATATCTAGAGGAATCATAGAATATGTTTGATTCAGGACAATTTTGAGAGTAAGAGGGACCTAAAATTCATTATACAAATTTTTGAAATCTCTATTTATTGACAGAGAAATTAGTTCTAAGATATAGATGTACCTTAAAGTACTATTAATAGTACTATTCAAAACCTATTTTCAAAAATAAAATTCACCCTAAAAATCTTAGGTAACATGTATCTACGTACATTGAAGCATTTAAAATTACATTGAAAATTTTTAAAATTTCTTCATATTATCTGAATTCAACAACCTTACCGAATAAATTTTTTTTTTAAGATTTTATTTATTTAGTTGACAGAGACAGTGAGAGCAGGAACACAAGCAGGGAGAGTGGGAGAGGGAGAAGCAGGCTCCCAGCTAAGCAGGGAGCCTGATGTGGGTCTCAATCTCAGGACCCTGGGATCATGACCTGAGCCAAAGGCAATAATTATTATTAATTATTAATTTTCATTTATCATTCACTTATTGGTTGTTAATTAAATAATAATAATTGATTATTATTTCTGAAAGTTCACAAACTATTAATATTTTAGTTATATCTACTTCTAATACTATCATACTGGTGTTTCTTAAAGAACATATTATTTTCAATATGACATTATTTTAACTTTTTCAGACAATCAACTAAAATATTTCTTCAAAGTTGCAATTAACTATTAATACACTTGAAATTGTTGGCTTTTTAGTTGATCTTCTCTACAGACAAGTTTTTATGGACAAAACAGTCTTCATAGCACTTCAAATATTTCATGAGCTCAGTGCAAAACTCACAAAATAGGAGACAGATTCTATTCTATTTCATATAAAAATATGTTAACATTTCAGCCATATACCTCAAAAATACTGTCTTTTCCATTTAGAATACCTTTCATCAATAAATATTTTTACCAGCCAAAACTTATTAAAAAAAATCACCTCTTTCTTTATTGGGTAAAAGTTTTACCAAACTTAGATACAACAAAATAAAGTTTCTTCTTGAGTTCATTTTATTCTAAAACAGAATGTAAAACTATTCAATGTAATTAAGAGCCTCCTGAAAAACAAAAATCTCTTTCCATAAGTTTACATATTCTAAAACACAATTACCTAATTCCAGAGTCAATTTTTTTTTATAAAGTTTGTATTTTCTTGGTTTGTTTTGCTCTTATAAGGATAAATTTCAACATCTTCCCCTTTGTAAACTTTATTTTCCATACTTACATTATTCCAAAAGTTTCAGAGCTAAAGTTTTTTAAAGCTTCCCTCCCTGTATATTTAGATGAGGAATTTTCAAACTGATTTGGAATGAAGTGCAAAAAAAAAAAAAAAATGTATAGGCCTCATTTATAAAAAGTTCAATGCCATTGCAGGACACTTAAGTTTATTTGCAAAACAAACTCAATAGTTTCTTAAACTATAGTTCTTAAAAATGTTCTTAAAAATGCAAACATTCCAAAAATCAAGGGCTAACAAGCAGTGCAAAGAGAAAAGCTCAGATTTTCATGCCACCATATTTTTTTTTTAGATTCTATGTCAGCTTCCTCACACAATTCTCTGTCTAGAGGGGGCACTTCAATTAAACATTTCTTCATCATAAGACATGTAAAAGCTTTGTGGACGTTTCTTCACCATGTAAGCAGTTGTGTAAAATTCATGCCTGTGTTCCTCTGGCCCTTCCACCTCCCTGGGCCCTCTCAACCTCTCTGTGAGCACAGTAGTGGGAGAGGCACCAAGCTGAGGGCTGGAGGTCTCTAATGCTTTAGTCTCCTGGATGCTTTGCACATGAGAGCAGGCCAGGATTCCAGCTGTCTCTGGGACTTCCCCTGCTTAGTTGGGCCTTTCTAAAGTAATCCCCCACAACTCTTTGCATAGGACAATACTGTTGGCTCCAGGATGGGGAAGAGAAGACTGGTATCTGCTCTAGGTTCCCCTCTTCCTCTTGCAGCCACTGGGGCTGGCAGGGTTGGGTTTCCCCTCTTTCTCTTTTTAAATGACCACTATCTTCCTTAAATAAAAATCTGTTGCCGAGTCTTCCAGGCCTTAATGCTAGAGTAGGGGAAAGGGACTGCTGAGACCTTTCTCTTTCTTTGCGATCCTGCTTTATGTCTCACTCTTTCCCTGTGGACATAAAATTCCTATTTCGGTTGCCAGAAACTGAATATTAACTTCTACTCTCTCTGCATTGCTGGTGTACCTATCCTAATTACTTTTTCTGCTTGCCCACTCTGCATCCCCCAAACAGTCAATGAATGCTTACGCTGACTTGGATGGAATTCAGGCCTATAAAAATGCAAAAGAGACAAGCATATCCATGTATCTCCCAAATTATCACTCCCTCTTGCAATATGTTACTGGAGAAATAATTAGTGGGTCGAAAGTATGTATGTATGAACGTCATGAGATAATATTGACAAGATGAATTATAAAATAATTCCCTATAAATGAGAGCACTGGTTTCACTGTATCCTTGTAAGCGATATCATTTTGAAAATTTTTGATAACTTAAAATCAAAGAATAATCAAGGAATAATCTTTAGATTTCCTTAGTTTTCTTTTCTTTTCTTTTTTTTAAATATTTATTTATTTGACAGAGAGAGACACAGTGAGAGGGAGAACACAAGCAGAGGGAGTGAGAGAGGGAGAAGCAGGCTTCCTACCAAGCAGAGAGACCCATGTGGGGTTCTATCCCAGGACCCTGGGATCATGACCAGATGAGACTGCAGGCAAAGGCGGTTGCTTAATGACTGAGCCACCCAGGCACCCCTAGATGTCTTTAGTTTTCTAACCTCTCATTCTAACCTCTAATTCTGTAGGCACGTAAACTTGAACTCACGAAAGACACGATTTAATACCTTGATCTGGAGGTATAAAATGACAAGGCACTGAGCAAAACCAGGAGGAAGAGATTTTTGTTACTGAGATCAACAGCTTGAGGATCGCAGTGTCACTAGGAAGCAGGCTTGTTTACCTGGGCTACTAGTCTGACTACTCGGCCATTCAATAGTCTCTTAGATTTGCTTAGGTCCTGCAGGTCTCCAAAGCTGTTTCCATTTTAGATATAGGATTTTACTTTGCCGTGAATGCTATGGGGTATTATTAATTCCATGTGATAGCCAAACTGAGACCCAACCAAATATCTTAAGTGATGTGCTCGATGTAAATGGAAAAGAGCAGAGTGGTAGATAAAGAAGGTCAGTCTCATTTGGAATCCTGACTCTACCACTGAGGGGTTCTGTTATGTCAGAGAATTTCCTAATATCCCAAGATGCTTCCTCACCCGCCAATCAAAGTTCACCTCGGGGTTGTAATAAGCAATAAATACCTCGATCTGTATAAAGGAGTTTTTGTTCCAAGCTTGAAAGGGAGCAGTCAGTTAATGAATGGTTATTCTCATTGAGGGACGGTGCAGTTGCTTGCTCTCTTACAGCCTCATTGCCTTTGCTCTTCCTTTGAAATAAATCTTTTTCGGGGCGCCTGGGTGGCTCAGTCTTTAAGTATCTGCCTTCGGCTCAGGTCATGATCTTGGGGTCCTGGGATCAAGCCCCGCATGGGGCCCCCTGCTCAGCAGGAAGCCTGCTTCTCCCTCTCACACTACCCTCTGTTTGTGTTCCTTTCTCTTGATATCTCTCTGTCTGTCGAATAAACAGATAAAATCTTTAAAAAAAATAAAATAAATCTTTTTCAAATCAGAACAATGACTGACAGCAATACATCTTGTTAGATCAAGGATCAGCAGAGATAAAGAGAAACCGAACCAAAAGGGATTTTTCCATTTGAATTTACCTTACAAAATCATAGAATCATAAAAAGCAAGTACTATAAGAACAATGCCTGTGAATCCCTCTCACTACTGAAAGAAACCTAGGTGTGGAAGGAAAAGGCTGGCCCAGAGTGCCACAGGGAGTCAACTGCAGTCAGTATTTCTCTCAGAGCCCTGGTCTCTGAAATCAGATCCAGGCTTTTGACACAATGTGTGTTTTATCCTCCTCAAACCGGGCAAGAAGGGCCATAGGTTCAACCAATGAAAAATGACAAGGCCTGCCAAAATTCCAGCCAACCCTGCACACTTAGTGGGTGTGCACAGGGTACCAGTGTCTGTGCCAAGTGCTCTGGGGGAGAGGGTTGAGTAAGGCATGGTCACTGCTCTCTCGTCTGGTGGCAGAAGCAGGCACACACACAGAGTAACCTGATTCCAAGGCAGAATGTGATAAGTGTTATCTTAGATCAGTGGAGGAGACAGGTCACACGACTGGAATAGCATGAAGTCAGGCCTGAGGCTGAGGCCATGCTGTTATTTAGGAACCCTATCAGGTTCATCTCAGGCTTGGCAATGGTCCCAAAACCCTGTAGCTTCTTGTCCTGGGTGTGCTGGGTCATAGGATGTTCCCCTGCCTCTCCTGGGTCTACTGTGAAGGCCCCTGGATTGGAGAGTGTAATAAAGACAGGTAGAGAGAGAGGTTTGTTCTACTTTTTAAAATAGGATCTTAGAATGCCTGGCCCAGTGGAAAAATGGCTATTTCAAGGTGATGTCTCTTCTCTCTTCCAAGCGTGTGGAGAGGTGGCAAACATCAGAGCCTCCCCATTTCCTAGCCATTCAGGAAGTGAACAAAACCAAAAATATGAAATTTGTTTACTTTTCCAGGGTAGTTCTTATCTCATTCAGCCTTGCCTTAGCTGTCTGCAGGTCTGTCTCGCCGACAGGGACCGTAAGGTTCTGGAGGACAGAACCCTTTGACTCACCTCAGCTCCCACAGCACCCAGAGAAATCTTTGTTGCATTAAATAACCACTCAAGTTCAGCTGACTCGAACTGACCCTTCTGCTATTTCTTTAACTCTTTCCCATTTCCCAACTTGCTGGCAACTTTTCCAAAATGCCTTCAAATGCAGAGTTAAAAGTAAAAGGGAATACATGAGACCTTTCTCTACTGAATATTGCATTGTGTAAAATAGATTGCAAAAAAGCAAGGGTGAGGGGAGGAATTAACTTGGATAAAAAAGGGAAAGAGGACTTGAGTGTGAGCCCAGAGGTCTGAGCTCTGCCCTGACTCCGTCTGCCTGTGGGCATGTGGTTTCCCTCCCTGAGCCTCAACCTTCTCAGCTGAGAGACAACAAGGCTGAGTAGGCTGAGTGCCAAGAATTCACTTATTTTAAGTGATCTATCATTTTAATTATGACTATTCTCTACACATTTGCAGCAGCAATAATCATGGTCTGATAATATTAGACTTATAAAGTGTTTGTAGATTCATCATTCTCTAATATCTGTTGAAGAGGGTGCAAGTTAAGCTGCTTAGTCCCATGCTTTGTGCCCTCTCTGAAGCAGACTTGACCTCTGAGCTTAGTCTGGCCTAGATCAGATTTCTGTGGTCACACTCTGATCCAAACCAATTGGTGGAGCTTTGGAGTGGACTAGGCACTGCTGTGAATGCATCCAAGAAACCCATAAAGTTGTGCTTCTCTGTGCGTTGCCCAGACCCACCAACCAGAGCTCCAGGAAGTCATGGGGCAGAAGCCCCTCCTCTCTTCTTTTTCCCTTATTCAGTCTTCACTGCCTACTTCTCATGTACATTTAAGGCTTCACTCATCACCTACCAGTGATGATCACCAACCCTGGAAGTCTAACCTGAACTGGGGTCTCAGCTCCTGACCCACTTTTCTAACTAATCAACGTCAGTATTGTGTCCTTGAAGCTCGATGTGATCCACTCTGTCTTCATGGACTTCCATCATGTCAGCCCCTGTTCCTGACCTCCGTGGCTCCTGTAGCATCTGCCTGCTGAACGTGGCTCAAAATTTCTGGTTCAGCTCTGATGTCTTTCATGTCATTCTATTGCTACTCAGCGGCAGAGTCTGGCAGATTTTCCCCTGGCTGTATCTACCCTCTGCTGCCACCACCCCACCCCAACACTGCCATCTTACTTAGGCCTCATCATTGCTTCCTGAGACAAATTCTTAACTTTTATTTTATTTTATTTCTTTAATTTTTGACAAGGTCCTAACTTTTGAAAACTTTCTGCCTGGGCCATGAAGCCAGCACACACTTGTTTCTAATCATGCCACACCTTTAATCGGAAACACTTAGAGGGCCTCAACTGCCCACCGCACAGTGGATTTTTTTTCAACGCTAGTGTTCAAGGCCTTCTGCCATCTGGTGCAATCAGCGATTGCAGACATAGGTCCTGCGACTAGGTGAATTGTACACTCTTCTCCATGCGTGCCCTCCCATGCCCGTACTTCCGTAATGTTGTAAAGTTGATCAGAATGCCCTGCCCTCCTTCTCCCCACCATTCTCATTAACACATAATTCCATGTTTCCGCCTTCTTCAAGGTGCAGCTGGAATGGCCCCTCTCCTACTACACCTTTCTCAGGCCAGATTGTATCCTCTCTGTCTTCTGAACCTGTCTTTTTGTCTTTTTTCTTTGTAAGACAAGGCACTAATCTTATTTTGCCTCGTTATCTGGCCATCTGTGTGGGAGCTCACGTCCAAATTTTGTTGCTGTTGTGGTTACTCCAGGTGTCATGTCAGTGTGCATTGCTGTGGAATTTGATACAGCAAAGAGCACAATACAGTTTCAACTGAGTGGGGTTGCAGCGAGGAATCAAAAAGATAAGGAACAAGAAAGAGATGAAAAAAGTCATCAAAAGTCATCATGGTCTTTTATCTGCGATTGAAACCATGATTTCAGCTAGAAGGATACAGTTATAACACGGGTACCCTTCGCTGACTTCCACAGAAATGGTGTTTTTATGAGGATCACAAAACGCTAGAACTGGTGCAACTTAGGAAAAGATGAAGTTTAGTGCGAGTTTGCTTACTCCAAACCACAAATTTCAGTAAGCAGCTGAACTAGGACTGGAACCATTTATCCTGGTATCTAGGCTGTACTCTATCTACTGTTATCTTCTAGCTAGCTTTTACCAACTTAACTGCACCAGAATGCAGAAGGCCAGAGTGTCTGTATTTAAGTAATATTGATCTTGGGACAATGTATAACTGGTTGGATTTCCAAACCTCACCCCAGAGTCTCCTACCATAGACAAGTCATACGACTCCTAATTATACGTGTGTCCACCCGTGCAGGAAATGGAAGATTCTGGTGGACGGAGCCACTCTGACTGCCCTGTTCATCTCATACCAGCTAGAAAGTGCTATTCCTTATTAAATAATCAGTCAGTTATCAATTGAATTGCTATAATCTCTTGCTGTTCCACAGTTCTTTTCTATGCCCCAGCTTTTATTATAGCTGCTAAAGGGTCTCTGATGAGAACTTGTAAGATTCCCCTTAGAAATGAATTAATCTGCTCCATGCGCTCCCAATAGTCATTCAACCCCCCTAGCAGAAGAATCGGGCTCCTCCACCCTGAAACTCTTGGCTTGGGGACATGAAGTGAGCACACTGTGCCTAACTAGCCAGCCCTTACTGAGGGACAGTGTGTGCCCTGGGCCAGGGCCTGGCCCGCTACCTCAGCAGCTGCACCTGAGCCAAAGGAGCAGGCCACCTGGTCCTTCACCTCTGGTCCCACCTGACGGGAAGATGGTTTAAGCTTTCTCTTGCACAATGCCCTGGAGACAGAGAAGGAAGGCAGACAAAAAGCGAGGGTCAGGCAGATTTCATCAGCCAGCAGCCGGCATCAGTATTTCTCTGAGAGATGTTTGGCAACTCCCACACAGCACGCTCAGGCAGATTCCATGTAACAGGACATACGAGCAGTGGCCTCCTTTCCTCTTTTCACCTTTCTTTCTCCTGGCCCCAGGCATGGTTGTTTTCTTTTCTGGAGGGTAAAATGAATGTTAACAGAGTCTGTGGATTTAACCCCAATGACATGGGCTTTCTGTAATGCCCAGTTCTCACCGCTGGATCTTTAGAAATAAAGATGCAATGCATTCCCCCTCCCTTGATTTTTTTTTTTTTTTAAGATTTATTTATTTGAGAGAGAGAGAGAGAGAGCACTGTGGGGAGGGGAGAGAGGGAGAGAGAATACCAAACAGACGTTCCACTGAGTTCAGAGCCCGACTGGGGGCTCTATCTTAGGACCCTGAGATCATGACCTGAGCTGAAATCAAGAGTTGGAAGTTCAACCAACTGAGCTACTGAGGGGCTCCTTCCCCCTCCCTTTAAAAAAAATTCTGTGTGTGTGTGTGTGTGTGTGTACACAAAAATGCTCAGTGTAGAAATTTTGGAAATTATATTACATATATATGTGTATATTATATAAATATGCTTATATAAAAATAATATATATATTATATATAATATATATAATATATAATATAATATAATATAAAATATTATATTATATAATAAATATATAATAAAATATAAATATATATATAAATGTATAAACAACTTATAACTTCTTACCTAGACATTATAGTACAAACATTTGTTCATGTTAGTAAATTTTCTTTCATGGCATGATTACTTGGTCACATAATGACACATCAGAGAGCTATAACAAAATGTATTTAGTTCTACATTATTAGACATTAGGATCTATTTCCTGTTTTCTATATGCAGCACAGCAATAAATACCTTGAACAATATCTTTTTTCTGTTGTGTATATTCATATTGATTTTCTTAGACCGAATTCCCTTTCCACTTTGTGAGATATGACACCAAGTTTGGATTCTCAAATTTAGCCAATAGACTAAGTTTGGACTGTGGGAGCTTTGGGCAGCTTGGGGAGAAATAAAGAACTAGAACTGCAACCACCCATCCTCGGGGCTCATTAGAATCCACAGGCTACTGATGTCAAAATCTCTGCTTATTAAACAACTGACCCCAAGATTCTCTCAGACTTTAATTGATCCATAGTTTCATTCCTCCTATTAATTACAGTCCTAAAGCACAGAGACCTGTGTGGATCAGTACATGAGCCACGTCAAGTTCATCAGCATCGTTCAACAGGTGAAAGTATTTACAGGCATTTCATTCTTAATTTTTATCCATAGGTGGACTTAAAAGGGGCCTGAATAACCAATACGCAGCAACACTTCACAAAATTTTAGCCACTTTCCTTAATCTTGCAACTACTCCAGCAGGAGTAGTCTCTTCAGTATGTAGATCAACTCAATCTCCTTCCTAGTAGGAAGAATCATTCCTCCCTGGAAGAAAGAAAAGTAGGAAGGGGAGTATAGGATTCTATTTGGCAGGTCAGGATGAAGAGCTGAGTGTTAGCAATGTTTGTCCCATCACCTAACCATTCCTCAAATATTTACTGTAGCTGGACAAGCCAGACACTGTGCTAGTTCCTAGAGGGAATATGAATTGAAGACAAAAATCTCCATTATTGAGAAGTAGAACTAGTTGAGGAGGCTGGCAAATAGTAAACAATCTGAAAAGAGGATTGGTCTTCCATTACAGGTAGGCAAGGATTATTGGTTACTGGTGACTTGCCTCTGTTGATTCAAAATAGGAAAAGGACAAGACCCAGATTTTCGTTGTCATGAACAACAATTTATTTAAAAAACATGGGCAACCAAAGTCCTATGGAGTGTGCAAAGACATTTAACATTTAAGTGAAACTCCAGGAATTTACAATCTGGTTAGATTAATGATAGACTGATACATGAAATGGTGAATAAGCAGTTATTCAAGGAATTATGTAAGTAGCAAGGGTCAATATATTTTAAAATAGATAATGTTTCAGGGTTTCAGAAGGAAAATGAGAGGATACTAGGCTTTGAATTCTTTTTCTTTCTTTGTAGGTCAAGTCAAGTTGCTAAGCAATATAGAATTAAAGTGGCAATAATAATCTTGAGGTAACACCACTTAAAACAATGAACTTGGAGTCTACTTAGTCTTATTTCACAGATGTTTGGTAAGTATCAACAATGAATGAGAAAATTTGTCAAATTCTAGTGATATGAGATTCATAAGACACAGAAGTGTGAGCTACTGCGGGAGAAGACAATAATTACTGTATTCTACTTAGAGTTTACCAGCTTATTCACACATAGTACTTTAAGCTCAATAAAAAGTTGGTAGATTTGATACTACTTTCTCTAGCTTTCCCATAAAAACAAACCAAACCACACCAAATTAAAAACAAAACTGAGTCAGATTCTTTTTTACTTGCTCTAGATTACACAGGGCTCCAAACTGTTTTTTTTAAAAGATTTTATTTATTGTTTGACAGAGAGAAAGAGATCACAAGTAGGCAGAGAGGCAGGCAGAGAGAGAGGGGGAAGCAGGCTCCCCGCTGAGCAGAGAGCCCAATGCGGGGCTCAATCCCAGGACCCTGAGGTCATGACCTGAGCTGAAGGCAGAGGCTTAACCTACTGAGCCACCCAGGTACCCCTAAACTATTTTATTTATCCTATACTACTGTTATTTGCTAGAGAATGTTTCATACAAATGAGATAAGCTTTTGATCTTTGATCACCCATGATTAGTTATTCAGCTTAGTAACTACTCTGATCATTTTCATATTTTATTTCTTGGGTATTTGTCTTTTCCTTATTTTCAAAATTCATTATTCCAACAATTAAGTAACAGAGATCACAGCATCTGGGAATAAATTGTCTGCTTTCTATGACATTTACTAAGAGCCAAGGAGTTGGCTTAGCTCATTAGTCAGCTCTGCATAATTTTCCATGTATTTCATTAAATTTTGTACTGGAACATTCATTTTAATTTATTCGTTCATGATTTTATAACTTTAAATAAGTTTTAATCTTCATTACATTTGTATTATTAAAAGACATTAAAATTATGTATGTATAAAAATAAAGTATCTGTTATTAAAATATGTAAAATAAAATTTATATGATTAAAATATAAATTTATGGAATATATTTCACTATATAAAGACTATATTGTTATTATATACTACATACCAATATTAATAAGTATCAATAATATATATGTTGATATTTGTTATAATAAGTAATGAGTAATTTTTAAAAATACATTTTTATTAATATCTGGTAGAAATTAAATGACTATAAAATACTTTTCATATTTATACTAATGAGTCAAAAAGGAAGATCTCTGATATCCAAAGATTTGGCAACTGGTATAAAATTTAAGGACAGACAATGGCAGTTTTAGGAAACGTTTTAGAGAAACCATTGTCTACCAGGGACTGCAGGTACTTTTGCACACCTTGTTGCATTTAATTCTCAAAAAAAGACTCTAAGTTTGAAGTACTAGTCCCTATTTTACAACCGAAGAAATGCTCTCAGAGATAGTTATAAGCTCAGCTAAGATCATATATCTGGCAAGTCGGAGAACCAGGATGTATCCAAATGAATTACTTTCACCCCAGGACCGTGAAGTAAAGGAGTCTTCCATGGCATTATATTCTCATGTTGCCTGAGTCGGTCACCATGACCCATCTACCACTATGAATAAATGTTAGCAAATCTTGCTGTCCTCTGCTTGTTTGCCCATAGAGCTCAGTTTGGGAGCTACATTATGGAAAACACTGTTTGGAGACCATTGCTAGTGCTACAAACTTCTGTTTTCTTCCTTATGGATTTGCTTTAACTTTGCAACTGATTTCAAGTGTTCTTATGCAAACGTGTAGTCTCATCATCTGGGCCACCAGCAATCCTCTGCTCTCACTCTTACTATTTCCACCCCCACAATGTACTTGTTTCAAAAACAATTGTCCTAACAGAAGGTACTTGTGAGAATCCCATCTCAAATAATACCATCAGTTGATACAACAGCATCTTTCTTCTGGTGAACATAAAAGATTCTTGCAAACATTATTTAGAACAATATAACCTCACTCAATACTTAGGACGTAAACTAGAGGACATTTTATTGAGCATACCCTATGCATTTCAGGCAATTCTCTTTTAATATTCACAGTTGGGTATCAGCACACAGACAACACAGACAAGGAATGGAGACTGAGTCTAAGTTGAGAAGGAATTTTCCCAAAGTCATACAACTAGTTAGTAGTAGAACCAGATGCAATATCCGATCTTAATGTTAGAGATCCACTTACTATTTATAAGAATTTAAGGTAAGACGATTACTTAATTTTCCCATCTTCAAGTTCCTCATCTTTAAATGAGGGCTGTTAAGAGCTGCCCTGCCCATTCCTTAGGCTGTTTGAGATCAAAGGAGCTAATGGGATGCAAGAGAGAATATTTTGCTAAAAGCATATAGAAATACAAGGTTTTATCGGTCTGTCTAATGCATCTCTCTCATAATTGCGTAGTTTTATTTTTCTTTGATGTAGTCACCAACCTTTCAAAGCAGCATTGGGACTACAGTTCAGTTTCAAGTCCAATGTGAAGATAAACAGCAATACAAAATCAGTTTACGGTGTGTCTCACAAACCTATCCCATCCCACTCACAAAGGCTAATCTTAGATGAGGTGGTTCTATTTTTCCAGGCTAAGGGCCCCTAGAGTGTACCACACCTTAATTTAACTACATACAGTTAACATCACTGTCATGTGAGATGGTGTTTTAAAGAAACACTTCTTGTATAGTTTGAAAATGGTAAGGTGTTTAGGTTATTAGTGTACTATAAGAGTCAAAACCTAGGTTTGCTACATGGCTTTGCTACTAACTAGTTGTATGCACGCAGGCTTCTCATCTTCCTGGACTTCATTTTCTCTCATCTATAAAGTGAGCAGATTGGATGGGTTAATTCATGCACTTTGTTTCTTAATCACCATTTGTTGGAATTTACCAAATGCCAAGTCCTATGCTTCGAGACAGGTGAGACTATGATCCCTGCTTCAAGGGTTACATCATCTGGTAGGGCAGAGAGACATAAACCAATAATAATAATTCAATATCATATGTCTAATGGCTCTTCCAGTTATGAGCCAAATGAATATGTCCCCCTTTTTCTCATAATGGTGTGTGTGTGTGCATATACACAAACACACACACACACACACACACACACACACACACAGATACATACAGCCTCATACATGACCAAATTAATTGCAGAAAAGTTCAAGCAGAGACAGACTCCACAGGACTGTTAATTAAAAGACTATCACAGAAGATATAAGAAAGATCTTTACTCATTGGATTTCATTTACAGTAACTTTGTCCATATTATGAGAGGTTTGTAAAAGGCTTGATGAACTTGAGCAAACCTTAGTGAAAAAAATGTTTCCACTTAGTTTCATAATTCCTGGGTCCTTTCTGAAGCCAACTGAACTCTCAGGCAGAGGTCCACTCTGGGATATCTTCTGTCATCCCAACAACCAGGGAATGACTTTCCTTGATGACAGTGTTCCTTGTATACAGGAAGAAATTTTAAAGATTCTCTAAAAACAATCACATCAGAGACTAGCAAGTCCAGGATTCAGACTGAGCCTCTAAGCGGAGTACTGACTCTGCTACTTACTAAATATATGTCTGATCTAAAAAAAAAAACTGACCCTACGCAAGACACTTGATCCCTCTGAGCAACAAGGTTTTTTGTTTTTGTTTTTGTTTTTGTTTTGCAGTTGAAAAATGGTGACCACTTTTGTTTACAACCTAGGAAGATTGAGAAATTCAAAATGCTTGCAGCCTTTAAAGAGGTTCACACATGTTAGATTGGGGTGTATATCTGGAGAGGTAAAATGGGATAGAGTAGTGAATGTTAGGAATGGGAAGTTCCAGTAAATAACATAGCCACAACAGTTTAGAGCTACAAGGGTCTCTGAGATAACTTAGTCCCATATCCTCACTCTACAGATGAAGAACAAATCTCATTAGAGGAAGGTCTGATTAAGAATTGTGCTTTGTCATACTTGCATACTGATAGAAGTAGGGCCACAAAGTCTAGCCGAGTACTAAGAATTAGAAGTAACAATTAGTCATATAAATATTTCATAAGTTCAAAAATGTTTAGGACAGTGACTTGTTTAATGATTTCTGTTTTATTTTATGTTTTGTTATTTCTACAGTGACTATTTATACACACTACTAATTTACTAGGTAATTCCTTTCCAGATTTAGTTTTATGCCCTAAAAGTACTCTGTTTCAGGGCAAACTATCTCTCAAGGCAAATGAGGTATAACATTATTTTTTTTAAATCTAAGTCTGTAAATATATATTTTAAGTATTATTTTAAAAATTGAAACCTGTAAATACATATTTTAGAAATATCCAGACTTCTGAATTCCAATGATTATAGATTTCCTCCAGCCTCCATTAAGCTTTTACCCTTGCAAGATTAATATCTTGGCACTGTTTAGGGAAACTGCCTGCCTTTAAGGCAAAGCAGGCATTTCCAAACTGCTTTCATTTGCTTTATTCATTCATAAACAACTTCGCTATCCAGGAGTCTCCCACATTTCTGTTCTTCCTCTGAGCAGGGACACTAACTAGCCTTTATTTTAGAATATACTTTCAAGGAAGTTCATGGAGTTAATAGCCTTGGAAGATAGTGATAGTGTTTCTGTTTTAACGAAGAGAGGGCATGCTCTATAGGCCAAGATAAAATGTTCAGATTCCCTACACTCTGAGACTTTCTCCTGTAATGTACTCATTGTGTGGGCATGTGTCACCGGCCCTCTTTCTACTGCACATTAAGGGGCTGGGCCTCAGAGAACTGGTGCAAAATTGCTGACACAGGCTATTCTCTCACTCTGAGTAAGAAACTGTCCTTCCTCTCTAATGAATAATCCCATGTCTTATATCAACCTCTATAAACTGTGGCAGGCTAATTTGCTCACTTGCAAGTAAATCTCAGACCCTCTGCAGTTCTCAATAGTGGTAGTGGTGACTCATTCACCAACATGCCTCCCATCAAACAGAATCAGTTCAGTATCAATCTTATTTGATAAAGACTGGTTTACAATATGCATACGGTGATGCCGAACTCGCCAAAGCAATGTGAGAGGAAGTATGGGAGAAGGCTTCCTAGATCTTCATAAATCAACCAGAAAGAGAATGCCACCTGTCACGCTTGTAACTCTTTTAGCCACCTTGCTTCAAAGCCTGGAGGGTGACAATAACCACACCTGTAAAAACATGGGAAAAAACTACAGAGGAAAGGAACCAGCCCTGATTCCAGGAGCTGCAGCCATTCAACCACTACTGCATTGGAGAATGTATGTCCTTATGGTTTATGGCAATTTGCCTCGGGTTCTTCTGTTTACTTTGATCCAAATTCACCCTGCTGATACAGTGGCCTCTGAGCCATGTCCCCTACTGACTCACTGCACATTCCTTCTTTGACCTGCTACAATCAGACTTCACAACTACAGTGACACAGATCACCAATTGTCTTATTTTATTTTAATTCTTGTTATGCTATACACACAGAAAAGAGCATAAAACATATAAGTAAACTTTTAAAATTAAAAATAAAGTAAACCAAAATCACTACCCATATTAAGCAAATAAAATATTCACAGCATCCCACACAGAGGCTCCTCCAAAATCACAACCCATCCACTCTTCAGAATTTTGTCATAAACACTTTCCTGCCTTGTTAATAGCTTTACCCACTAAGTATGTCTCCCTAATCAATATAGGTTAGCTTTGCCTACTTCTGAACTTTCTATAAATGGAATCATATTTCATGTATTTTTATCGGGCTTTTTTGCCAATTTCTGAGTGACATCCATCATGTTTTTGTGCAAAGCTTTTATTGTTTCATTTGCATTGCTGCCTGCTCTTCCATTGCTTTAATATTCCACCATTTATTTATCCATACTACTTTGGGAGGTATTTGGGTTGTTTTTTATTTGGGACAAAGAGTAAAATCCTCACATCCACATTCTTGTAGAGGTATCTGAATACTATTTCCCAAGTGTTTTTCAGGTATTATACCTAGAAATGGTGTTTCTGGATCACAGCCTATGCATATTTCCAATTTTACTACACACGCCAAGTTTTTTTCCCCCCAAAATGGCATATCAATTTATACTCCCACTAAACGTAAATGAGATTACTCATTGTAGTACATTCTCTGCAGCACTAGATATTGTCAGACTTTTTAATTGGTGTTGAACAATTGAGAAGGCAATCTTATTGTGGTTTTAATTAGCATTTTTCTGTTTACTAATTAAGTTGAAGACCTTGTCATCTATTTATGAGCAATGTGGCTGTCTTCTTGTGATTTGCCTGTTCAAATATTTTGCCCATTCCTTTATTGAGTTGTCCATTTTTAAAAATTTATTTGTAGGAACTCCTTATCTATTCTGGGTACTGGCTCCTGAATCTGTGGTGCAAATATCCTCTTACATATATATGTCTTCCTTTTATTTTTGTCATGGTATTTGGTTCCAACTTACACTCAAATCCTTTCCTGTGTGGTCACTACTACTTTGGAGGCAACTTCTTTTAAGTAGAGATAGCTTTCATGTTACATGGGGAATGCAAACATTTGTTTTATTGTTCAACATAGTCTTATGTTGACAACAAAGTCTTACAACTTTGGTGTAAGTTGCTTCAGTTTACAAACAATTGCTGGATCTCTAGGTATCAGCCTTAGAGTAGCCCACAAGAAACCTGTTTGGCAGTCCCTTCTTCCACTTCACGAGCAAAGCAGAGTGGTCCTCTGACTTGCCAAGGTTGTGGTTAGGATGGGGATGGAATGAGATCCTGGTCTTACAGTTCCCTGTCTGGTTCCTGACTCCCAGGGGTCCTCTGAGTTACAGTGCCACCTATATTACACCTCTAACAAAAGGGACATGTGGTAGATTGGGGCAGGGCCTGAGGGTAAATAGATTCCATGAGGAGAACTTAAAAGTCCTAACATATTCCAGTGGAAATCAAAAAGCTGACCACAGTAAAGAGGCCAGAAATCAGTCCCCAGTTTCTTCATGCCCATGGGGACCTGGATGACTTAACTGTCATCTTTTTAACCTCCTCAGTTCCAGTAAGTCTTCATTACTTCTATTTCTGTCAACAAGCCCAGGGTTACACAGATGAGTAGGACCCCTGCTCAGATGGGCTGACTTTCTGGATACACTGCTAAGAATTCCTTTATGGTATTGGTACACATCTGGAATTCCTAACACATCCAGAGAAAACCTGCCACAGAATATTTGTCCTGAGTGGGGAATGCAATGACTCTGGATATGCCTAGACCTAGCAGTGTCTGTAATTATTAAATCTCCCAGCCAAGTTCCATCCAAACTGGATAACCAGCTTCTTCTGCATGTACTGGTTTAAGAAATCCCTCCTGCAGCTGAGATCATGAAGATATTCTACATTATGTTAGAAAAGCTTCAAAATTTTTACTTCTACATTTAAGGTTTTAATACATATGAAATTCATTTTGTAATATGTTATATGATAGAGATCAGCCAACTATCTCAGGACAATTCATTCTTCACTTACCTCTGATACCATTTCTGTTACAAATCAAGCATCCATTTATGTGGGGATCTGTTTCTTAATTCCTCACACTGTTTATTAAAGGATGATGAGATCACCACTTACCATAAAATAAATAGACAATGCTGTTATTTATTGTTTACTAGAATAAGGGAGAAGTTTGCTCATAAAGACCTGTCTCTAAGAAGAATAGGTGATCTTCTTTAAGGTTTTAGAAAGCACACATTTTGAGAAATTTGAATGATATTATCTGGAAATGTGGTTAATTCAGATAAAACAGTTATTCATTGATTGGCACTCAGAATTAGATTTGTGTTTATTGAAATGGGTCTAGCATGGATTGGCTGACTTTCAGAAAAGAGGGAAGATACCGATTGATTGGCTTGCAAAATTGTGTTTGTGGCGGCCAGTTACTGTTGATTATTTGAGCAAGCTTAAAATTGGCTCAGATGACAATTTGTTACCAGGGCTGTAGAACAATCAATCTTTTCCTAGTTCCTTTGTGGAAATTCCCAAAACGTCTGTTCCTTTGGTCTACTTGTCTAACCAGGTACCACTATCACACTGTGTTAATTACTATAGCTTTCTGATTTAATTTTTCTGATATTAAGACTTTAATATCTGGTACAACAAGTTCTCCCACTTTATTCTTTGTTTTTCAAGAGTGTCTTAGGTATTGTTGTCTATTCTACTTCCATACAAATTTTAGAAGTTGCTTTTTAAGCTCTCTATATATAAACTTGTGATTTTGTCTATATCCCATTAAAGCTCCAGATCAGTTTTAGAGAATTGACTCTCTATAATATTGAGTGTTTTAAACCAAGGGTATGACATATTATTCCTTTTGTGGAGGTCTTCCTTCATGTCCCTCAACAATTTTTGAAATTTTCTCCATAGAGATTTTATATGTCTTTTGCTACCTTTATTCTTAGGTTTATCATATTATTTTATAGTATTGAGTAGATATTTTCTAGTTATCTTTAAGGTAATTATTCCTAGATTAATTATGTTGTGTTCATATATCATGTATTTAATCCTTCAACAATTGTTAAAACCTGCTACCAAAATTCAGGTCAACTTACATAAAGAGCTATATCTATACATAGTCAGAAAGAGTGAGTATTGAGCAGTTACTGGAATGCAATGTCCTATATGTACCTTAGGTCTAGTCGGTAATAATATTGGTTAGCTATACTCTATCCTTACTGAGTTTTGATCTGCTTGATCTACCAATTACACAAAGAAATACATTAAAAGCTCCTATTGTGATTGTGTAATTTTTTTTATTTCTCTTGCAATTCTGTTGAATTTTTGCTTTACATATTTTGAAACTGTGTTATTAGCTGCATATGAATAACAAATTATAACTTCCTAGTGAATAAAAGGCTTATCATTATAAAGTGACTCCATTTGCTCTAATAATCATTTTTGCCTTATACATTGTCTAATATATCTTTTTCCATTCTTTTAGTTTTAACCCATCTATATTATTATGTTATAAGCATAGCTTTCAAATAATATTAGTTAGTGGTCTAGTATGACAACATTTGTTTGTAATTTTATAATTCCACCATTTACATTTTAATATTTTTACTCATCTACTTTAATATCTTCCTTCATCCTTTCTATTTGTAAACTTCTGTTTACTCTTCTAAATTCTTTGTCTCTCATTCTTTATTTTCGTTTGGAATTTTGTTAAATTATCTTCGCCATTTACTTGTCTAGGGGTAATGTATTATTTTTCTGTTCTTTTGAAGTATGTATAACACAATTAACATATCAAAGTCTACATTTAATTAATACCCTTACCTTACCTTCTTCCTGAATAGTCTAGGACTTTAACATTTTTCTTTCACCATACCCTTCACGTATATGCTACTGTATTAGTGCTTTTTTATTGTCCTTTTATAACTCCACAACTTATCTTTCCAGACCTCACTCTTGTAATACTTCTAGAGCCTGGCAAAGATGGGATGCCTGAGCAAACAGCATCATGTGATTGTACAGCCAGAGCTGCCCATGATGAACAAGGTTCCATCAGACTCACCAAATCATATGGCCTGCTAGATTCAATAATGACCCATCATCACATAGAGATTTTGTACCTGTGACTAGACACAAGCAGGGCTAGAGGACATGAATAAGGTGCATTGGCAAGTATCTCAGAAGTCCATGCCATTTACCACTCTTGCACTAATACTGCTCTCTCCACTCTTACCTCTGGTTGCACAGGAGTCTTATATGACCATCTGATGGAAAAGAGAAAAAGCTGAGCTTAGGTCATGGATAGGTTGGCTTCATATGTGGCTACAAGCTGAAAATGGAAAGCAACTGCACTAAAGCTCCAATCAGGAGTAGCCCTGAAAGACAGTTGTAAGGAAAAGTCTTTCTTTCTTTCTTTTTTTTTTTTTTTTAAGATTTTATTTACTTATTTGACAGAGAGAGATCACAAGTAGGCAGAGAGGCAGGCAGAGAGAGAGAGAGGAGGAAGCAGACTCCCTGCCAAGCAGAGAGCCCGATTCGGGACTTGATTCCAGGACCCCGAGATCATGACCTAAGCCGAAGGCAGAGGCTTAACCCACTGAGGCACCCAGGCGCCCGGAAAAGTCTTTCTAAAGGACAGAGCTTAGGGCTAGAAAGTGGTCTGAAGTAAGAACATACAGATATTCATGGTCAGTGGCAAAAGTTTGTCTGGTTGGGCAAAGGCCTAGAACGAGACAGAATAGTAGATTGAGGAGGTCTAGAGAAGAAGCTTATAGATAGGCATAGGGAAAAAGGCAAGAAGTGTAAAGAATTCTGTATTGTATGTTAATACCAGGGAGCACCTATAACAAAAGAGTCAGTAAACAACCAAGTAGATAAAATTACCTGGCCAGTTGATGTAGACCACTGTCATTCATTGTACCCTCCCAATTCTGCCCAGTGGCATAAAAGGATTATGGGGGAAAAAGGAATAACAACAACAACAAAAACTGTGGAAGTAGATTTGGAGGCAATGGATAAACCTAATACCATGGTCTCTCCCTCACCAAGACTGATCTAACTACTGTCACTGTCTAGTACCTACATCATAGAAAAAAAGACCAAAGATAAACCCAAATATAACTGCATCTCCTTGATGAGACCAAATCATCACTTGGTGATAACTTGATTCCATTATACCCCTTCCATCTTGGAAAAGGCAAAAATTGGTATTGGTTGGAATTGATACATTTTCTAGGTATGTTTTTCTTTCCTGTAGGCCACATCACTAACCAAGGACCAAATAGAGCATTTGATGCACAGATACAGGATCCCAGATGGCATCAAGCTATTAAAGAACCAAGGATCCAAATCTGCAGCAAATTAAAAGCAGTAACGGGCACATAATCTGTGGTCTTCTGACATACTGCACGACCCAAACACTGCTAGCATAGAAGAGTCGTAAAGTGTTTTTTTTTAAGTCAGAGCTAATGTACCAGGTTAGAAATGGTATCTGTGAGGTTGGAATGGTATCCTTGAGGAAGCAGTGTATACTTAAATGAATGACCATTATACAGAACTGTCACCAGTAGGTAAAATACTAGGGTATAGGAACCAAGGAGTGGAAGTAAGAATGGTCTAGCTCTTTGATCATTACCAGTGAAACGCTTTGGGAATATGGGCTTAACACTTCCACAATGTTAGTCTTTATAAGTCTAGAGCTAGTGTCAGACAAGATGCTACCTGGAAGAAATGGTAAACAAAGAAAGTGCCATCTCTCACTCTTTACAATGATTGAGAGAAAAAGAAAAGTTAAATAGTAATAATAATAGTAGTAAGGGTCGGGACACCTGGGAGGCTCCGTCGTTAAGTGTCTGTCTTTGCCTCAGGTAGTGATCCCAGGGTTCTGGGATCGAGCCCCACATAGGGATCCCTGCTCGGCGGGAAGTCTGTTCTCCCTCCCCAACTCCTTCTGCTTGTGTTCCCTCTCTCACTGTGCCTCTCTCTGTCAAATAAATAAGTAAATAAAATCTTTTAAAAAAATAATAATAGTAGTAAGGGTCTTATGAAGGCACAGAGAAGGGGCTCCTAAGTCAAAGAGATGTGTTTTATTTGTTTGTTTGTTTGTTTGTTTGTTGGGCCTGCGTGGAGGAAGGTAGGGATAAAAGAGAATTAGAAAAGGCAGGAAAGAATTCCAGGAAGAGATAATGACTGAATTGGATTTTGTAGGAAAGAGAGCAATTAATCATGCAGATATGAAGGTGAGAGTCATTCAGGCAAAAGGCAGAGAAACTTACATGAGGACAAGGAGATGTACAGATTTCAGTAAGTGAAGTGGAGTTTGAGAGGGAAAGGAATGTGCCAAAAGGTTAGGCTGTAGAGGCAGACAGAGGACAAAGCAGAAACCTTTAATGCTAAGGATGCCTGGGGGCAATAGGAAGTCATCAAAGGGCGCTAATCAGGAGAATGAGGTGATTCCTTGTCCACTGAGCAAATTGAACTGAGAATGCTCATTCTCGCATACCTTGTCCTCACCTCATTCAGGAAAGAAACACCCGCCTTTTGACAACAAACCCATACCTTCAAAAGATTTATAGACTCCTGGAGAAATTCCAGTGTAATACTCCAAGTTCAGAACCAACTTTTTTTGAGAGAGACAGAGAGAATCTTTACTTTTGAGAGTGTGAAAATGTTTTTTACTTTTCTTTTTTCCGGGGAGGGGAGATTTTTGGAAAACCAGGCCCTGATTACAAAGGCAGAGGGTATAATTATTTCAATAAGAAGTCATCTCAGGAACCAGAATTTCCATTAAGAAAAGAGGACAAGGAAAGCTACAAGAAAATCCTCCTGAGGTGGAACACTGGGTTTTAGTTCTGCAAAAAATCACAAATTCATGAAATCCAGGGCAATACTTTGCTAAGAGAGTCCTCTCAGGAAATAATTAAATCAGATCACAAACAAGCACTTGCTAATTGGCTCTCGGTTAAAAGTGACTCCATTTTCCCGGCCATTAAGGAACATTAGCCCATGGGCAATACTTTCCCATTTCCTTTGAGACTTTGGAGTTAAAGCTCAGGATTCATTAGAAACTTCCCGTTGAATATATTCTCCTCTGCGCGTGCCAGCTTCCCTTTGGACTTGATATTTATCGCTAACTATTCCTTTCTCAGTGCTCATGCAGCACTTTCTGACAGCCAATCCCTGTACCTGTCTTAACTCACAGGTTATTTGTGAATGCACAAATCAGTAAGCCTTTCTGTGAATTGCAAGAAACAGGGCATTTTAGTCAGAGGGACTTTGAATTGCAAACTTGCCACTAGCTAGTGGCCTGAGCCAATGGAAACTCACCGGGTCTCAGTTTGCTAATCCATGAATTGGAGACGCAAGACCTCTCATGAAATCTGATTGCTGTGTTCCTTTAATAAGGTTCTCAGCCCAAGCCACCCATCGCAAGCACTTGGGGAAGCTTCCAGAAAGACCCTTGACGGAGTCTCAGGCTTGGAGATGCTGATCTAGTGGACCAGAGCATTAGTATTTTTAAAAGCTCCTCGAGAGATTCTAGCGCGTAGTCATCTTACCTGCCACCTTGAACCGAGCCATCCCAGCCAGGAAACAAGTACAAAGTAAGGTGGGCATCTGGCCTCAATGCACTGCTCTTCACACTGACTTAGTGAACAGACTAAAGGCTCCCTTTCCTCTGCATGTCAGTGTCCTTTGTCTACTCTAGCCGCAGGGAGGAGGGGCAATCTCGATTTCAGACTAGCAAACCTTGATTAACCTGACAAGAAAAAAAATGAGTAGAAGTGTAGGGAAGGAGCCTGGTGCCTTTGCTTCTTCTGTGGTGGTAGGACCGCGTGAAGAGCAGACCAAAAGCCGAGAACTGCTCCCTTGCAAATATCCCCAGACCTTCTGCAGACAGTAACCCCTGGCAGGAAGCTTTTTCTCTTGCCTGGAGGCCTGGAGAAACGTCTCGTGATAAGCATAGGAACTAATATTCTGTGATCATTTGCCAAACATGGAGAATTCTACTAAGCACATGCATAGTATTGAGGCCTCTGGTGTCAGTCTGTAAAGGGGGTGGTAGGGGTCTGCCAGTTCTCAGGGGGATTGAGAGATCTGGAAGGTTAAGCAGGATCTCCCCTCAGGACTACAGACGGTCCTGTCTGCTACACACTGAGATTTCTCAGCTGCTGGGCTACTCTAGGCCAGTTGGTTCTCAAACATTAGCATGCATCCGTTACACGTAGGGATTCATAATTAACCATATACAAAGGCACAAGGATGAGCATAATCAGTTTTAAAAGGCAGGCGACAAAAAGATAATGTTAAAATAAAAAAATATAAGCATGTAGAAATATACAAATGCAAGCTAGACATAGACTCCTGAGTGTCTCCTCAGAATTCCTGACTTGGTAGATCTGCGTCTCTAACTAGTTCCCAGGGGAGGCTGCTGCTGGCTGGAGGCCGCACTTAGAGACCCTCTCCTAGGGCACCAGCATGGATCAGCTCCCTCCAGCGGGGTTAGCAATTAGATATGTTTGCTCCTCAATCTGTTGATGATTTTCTTCTTTTCAATGTAATTTAAATAATAGGTAACTAATGAAATACAAGTGTAAACAAAAGAGTTTATTCTGTTTCTCTCTGAAAATTAAATGGAATATTTTGGAAATATCCCATAGGAATTTTGCTTTAAAAAATTCATCCAGGAATACCTGGGTGGCTCAGTTGCTTAAGCAGTCTGCCTTTGGCTCAGGTCATGATCCCACGGTCCTGGGATCGAGTCCCGCATTGGCTCACCAGGAAGACTGCTTCTCCCTTCTCCCTCTGCCTGCTGCTCTGCCTACTTGTGCTCTCTCCCTGTCTGTCAAATAAGTAAATAAAATCTAAAAAAAAAAAAAAATTATCCAGTTAGTGGCCTCTCAGGTGAGAATACTGAGTGTTGGGGTGGGAGGTGGGGAAGCAGAATGTTATAACTTTTGAACTCATCCATTCAGGGTACTTCACATGGGTTTTATAATGTCTTTGCTTTTGAAAGATACTGAAGTGCTTTTTGAAGATACTGAAGATACTGATTTGAAGATACTTGAAGATACTGAAGATACTGAAACTGGAAAAGGCCTTGGTACTACATCAACATATCAACTCAATGTGTATATACACACTTTAAAATATAGAAAAATGTTTCTGAGAAATCTTCCCCCAAAGTTGTTTGATATGTTTATTCTCATTGTCCATTCATATATTTTCTTCATTCTTACTCATATATATTGACTCCATAAATCAACCGGCCAATTACTGATGTTTGTAACTACTAAAGTCAAATCATACTATTTTTTTTTCCCACATATTAACTACCTTGTTTCTCTTAACTTTGTCTTAAGGACTGGCAAATAGAAAAATAAATTCACTTAGGAGTTATGAAAGTATTCTGTCACAAAAGGGAAAAAGGAATCTTGTCCTAAGGACTTGGAAGGAAAGACTTTCACACATATACAGCCACACCCATGCTCCCAGACCCTCACACACAGAGCAGGCGGTATGACTGAGTACCTTGGATTACATCACAAATATTGATATGTAGGATTTCATTTTTTATAAATCGCTTCTTTCTCCTTTACCTAATATTGAATTACATGAGAGTTTTATGCTATTTTTAAAAAAGATTTCATTTATTTATTTGAGAGAGCCTACCCACGGCCTGAGTGGGGGAAATGGGGATAGAAGCAGACTCCCCCTGAGCTGGAACCCCAACAATGGGGCTCAATCCTAGGATCCCAAGATCATGACCTGAGCCGAAGGCAGATGCTTAACTGATTAAGCCATCCAGGCATCTCTCTATGTGCCATATATATATATATATATATATATATATATATATATATTTAATATAATATAATTTCTCCTTTAAAATTATTATTTTTATTATTATTGTAAATTATTATTGGAGACATCATAAAGCGTTTTAATTCTTGCATCAAAGTTGGGTATATATCTGAAAATGCTGCCTAATTAATTGCATTGTATCATTAGTTTTGATACCTTACTGTTCTGGAGACTTACATGCTACATTAAAGTTTTTCTGCCTGGGAAACTCCTGGTACTTCTTAAAGTTGCAAATGATACTTTACTCTCTCTAACTAGAGCTTACTTCTACTTTAGAACTAACTTATGCTATAGCACACATATTTATATTGCATAGATTTGTTTATTACTTATGGTAAACCAAACCCCATATCTTATTTGGGCAAACTTTTTCCGTAAGCTTGTTTAGAAGAAAAAAAAATCAGAAATCGTTTTTAAAACTATGAATAATTAAACCAATGAGAGAGGAAAAATCCCTACCAATTATTAGAATACATTATAAAGCCACAATATGATATCAGCATAAGAATGCATAGTTCAGGATGCCTGGGTGGCTCAGTTGGCTAAGTGATTGCCTTCAGCTTAGTACATGATCCTGTAGTCCCAGGATCACGTCCCACATCGGGCTCCCAGCTCCATGGGGAGTCTGCTTCTCCCTCTGAACTTCTCCCCTCTCAAGCTCTCTCTCTCTCTCTCAAATAAATAAATAAAATCTTTTTAAAAAAAAAGAATACGTAGTTCAGTAAAAATAATATGTTACCCAGCTATAGAACCCATTACAGACAGAGAGAAAGGCACTAAAAATCAAAAGTAGAGATGGTACCAATCAATTTATAGAGTGGGGATTAATGGTTACTATTTGGATTAAAAACAATTTAGAGCCTTATCTTATCCTGTACATTCTTTACTTCTAGACTCAAACCATTAAAAAAAATTGTAAAAAAAAGTAATCATGGTCAAGTATATGAACAGGAGAGCATGTTCCAAAATTATCAGTGGTAAAAGATGTGCTTTCATGAATATACATAGTAATAGATGATAGATGATGGACCATTACAGATCTTTTTTTGATTGACCATTTTCACATGGTCGATTTCACAGCAGCAAAAAAAAAAGATAATCTGGCAAAATCAGATTCTGAAAATTGGATAAAAACACATACTTGCTGATAAGGAATTATGAAAATTAATGTGAAAAATAGTGAAGTTCTAAAATAAATACAGAGGAAAATAAACTTTAAAGAGGAAGCAAAATTAGCTCACAAAGACAGAAATGTGTTCACCTCACAGGTACTCAAAAAAGGCAAATTAAAATCATGAGATACAATTTTCAATTACCAAATTTAAAACCATTTGAATGATAATACATAATGCCATCCAGTGTGCAGGGCAATGGGCACTCTTATCAATTATTGCTTAAACTCCTTGAAAAGTAAATTTCAATTATGTATAAAATATTCATTCATAGTTCTTAACATTTTGGGAAAATCATCTTAAATAATTTTCTAATAAATGTGTATTTTTAAAGAGAAACTTAACCTTGCACCCAATATTCATATTCCTTTTCCACTGGGTGAGGTAATTACTGGGAAGTGACTGCCCAGTCCCTTTTGCAGTTAGATAGAGCCATATGGCTAAGTTCCAGTGAATGGATTGGGGGCAAAATTAATCTAAGTCAACTCCCCCCCCCAATACTGGTCAGATTCTCTAGGTTCAAAGCTTAGATTTCTATTATTGGTAATAGCCTTAAGCAAGTTTTCTAACTAACACTTTGTGCCTCAGTTTCCTCATCTGTGTTAAAAATTTTATAAGAGTTAAAAATTATTTAATACATAATAAATTCTTAGGCCAATGTCAGGAGACCAGTAGTTCAGGAAGGCATAAGCATGGCTAGAACCATCGAGAATGGCAACATAAGGTTTCACCCCAGAACAGATGTCATCTGCCTTGGTCCATAGGGTGGGTCATGGATCCCAAACTGAAGGAGACTCAGGTGGCCCAGGGCATGCCCTCCTTTCTCTTGAAAATTCTGGACAGCAGTGTTGAGATCATTAGGCAGTGTTCACAGTGGCATGTAACTATACTTCGATCTAGCAGACCATGTCAAGACTGTCTCATCACCACACATCTGGGAACACAATCACCCTGACCTCTCCAGAGAATGAAAAGAAGGGTTATCTGCTTGAAGCTTTCCAGGGAGTTTGGGTATGAATCCACTTAATGTCCCTGAAGGTGACATTTTACTTATATAAGTAAAGGTCTGTGGCTAGAAACTGTGATAGGAACACAGCTAAACTAGAGCCTCAAGAAAACACCTCTATTGCCCTGAGCATATATTGACCTGGAAATAACCAATATCTTTTAAAACCTTATTTATTTAACAACCACTTATATAGCACTTAGTATGCAAAAGACATTGATTTAAGAAGCACAGCCATTAATTCATTTAATCCTCATAACAAACCAGCAAGGAATATTCATTTATTGCCCATATTTTACTGATGAGCTTAAGTAGCTTGCCCAAGGTCACACCGATAGTAAGTGATAAAACCACAATTCAAGCCCAGACAGTAGGACTCCCCAGTCTGTTCTCTGAGCTGCTAAGCTCTCTCGCCTCTCTCGCCATACCAAAGGAGACACCCATTAATGCTATTTTAATACTACTTTATATTAGTACAGTGTAATTTTAAATTTACATAAAGCAGTCACAGTGATTAGCCACAGATTCTCACCATAGTCCCAGGAAGCAGATAAGATTGTTACTGATTCTCATTTTCCATAAGAAAAATTCAGGTTCAGAAAATCAAAGTCATGTTAGGAGGAACACATATCTGAAATTCAGATCCTGGTTATTTGACTACTGATCCATTATTCTTCTCTTTACTCCACACTGGTTTTCTCAATTCTCTATTTTCCCTTAGGGAGAATTGAAAGTAAGATTTTTTTTTTTTCTTTCTTCCAATTCTCTTCAATGTTAGGAGAGTGATTATATCAAAGAGATGAATTTTTCTTTAACCCAGAAAGTTAAGCAATTCTTAAAATTACTAGGAATGTTTGATTTCAATCTTTTCAGGTAACCCATTTACTTATTAAGAGCCAGAAGGGCTTTTGAAGCTTGACACAATTGTACAGGATGACTAGGTAGAACATGGCAGTCCCTTTCCCCCTTCATCTTTAGCCAGCACACTGAATTGCTCCTTTGCCAGCTAGTGAGGCAGGCATGTTGGGACAGTGCATGAGCAGGAACTGAAAAATGGGTAGAGAAAACACTGGGGCTTCAAGAAGGGGACCTGGGTTCCAGTTCCATAGGAACTCGTGACCCATTGGGGAAACCTCAGCAAATCCCTCATCCTTCAGACTCAGTCTCCCATCTGTTGAGTGTGGGTTTTTGACAAGGTCATTGCTGAAGTTTCTCCCCACTTTGCAACTCCTCTGGTGTCCGAGCCCTTCCTCTGTCTTTCCATGCAACTTTGAAAATGGTGGGTCTCAGTTGCCTCATCTGTAAACCAGGAGTATCTCCCTGGATTGATGAATGCATCAAAAAGGACGCTAAATACAGATGCCTTGAAATAGAAAATGTGCTTTATCACAAGCAAATAACTTACTATCCTTAAATAAATAGTAGAAGAAAGGAAATTAATATTTCAGCAAGGGAAGGCGTCATTACAGATCTTCATAAAGCTCTTAATGGGTTAAATGCTTGGGCATCTGGTGAAATACTAGCCTCAGCTGTGTAAGTGACATCTTCTTGGGTCAAATTTCTCTCCTCTCTCCAGTCCATCTGCTCACAGCTTGTCATGATAAACACTTCTGAGTTACAAAGCAAAGAGTACACAGCAACAAGAGAGGGACAGCATCTTGGATCTTAACTAGACAATAATACCAGAGCAAAAACAGCGCCCAGTCATCTATTTTTCATTCGCTCCCCCCTCCCCACACTGCCTGCCCACCTCTGCCCCATCCGTCTTCGTCTCATGTGTCACAGGCGCATGTCAGGCAATAGACAAGCTGAAGAGAAGAAATCAAAGCCATCCATAAGTAACTGAAAGGGAGACAGGCCTAATGGGTAAGAATAATGCCAGGTGGAAAATCTAGGTGTCCTTTGCCCTTGGTTCAATGAAAGTAGAATGTGTCATGTGATTGATACTCCCTAGAATAGAATTATCTCAGTGTGGTGTCGCAGAGGTCTAGGGCATTTGGCTCAGAAAAGGCATTTGTTGAGACCTGGGCCAAAAATCGCTGAATGGTCAGCCTCAGTTTCCTTATTTGCAAAAGCAGGGGGTGTTTGGTGTTAGCAAAAAAGAGCTACGACAGTGTTGTCATTAGGCTGACATAAAAAAGTCTCTGACAGAGCGTGCCACGTAGCGGGTGGTAAACATTTTTTATTGACCCTGAATCTGGTATACCGGGAAGAGCACTGGACTAAGAAGTCCTTGCACTCCCAACCACGACTTCAGCCTTGCAACTCCTTAGGAGTGAACCAAAGTTTCAGAGCAAGGGAGTGCAATCTTCAGAGTCAGGATTGATATTCCTGGTTCTGTTGTTTCCGGTCATGGAAAATGATGGAATTATGTAAGCATAAATCTTCTCCTGGCTTTGGTGTTGGGAAAGTCCATGCTGCTCCCTGGAATGTCTGATTTCTTTTAAAATCCAGAAGTTGTACCATTCTGAATGTGTTTTGTATGAATAAGCACACCCTAAAAAAGCTACTTCCGCCAGGCTTTAAGTCACTAACATCAAAATGACCTCAGTAACCATTAAATAGATTATGGGACATCCATACAATGGAAATAATGGTTATTTCATAATGGTGCAATTTCAGATGATAATTTTTAAAAATTATCCTTGACTGTAATTTCTTATTCATCTCTCATAAACATGCATTCTTTATGTACTGAAAATTATAAAAGAGAGAGTCGTCCAAGCCAGGAGGAAAGAAAGAGTCAGCTATAAATTGACTCAGCACTTATGTTAGGTGCAAAAATGTAATTTTGCCTACAAATGCATTCTTTATCAATAAGGTCATTCATCCCCTCCCATGGGAAGAAAAAAAAAATGTATGTTCTGTATGTTCTGTAAGTCCCTAAAAGAAACTGCCTCCTTTTTCTCTAGCTTTGCATCAGCATCCAATCTCCTTATTCATCCATATGACCTACAAGTGCTCTCCACATGGCAAGTATTGTGCTGTGGGATCAGGACACATAAATGAATAAAATCACTTCTGCTTTCAGAGATGTGAAATAATGGAAATCGTCACACTGCTGGTAGGAGAATAAACTGACACATGCATTTGGGAAAAGCAGTTTGAGCTGTTGTTACAATCAAAGATGTGATTTCTTATTTCAAGACCCAGCATTTCCACACCTCGACGAAGTTCTTGAATATATGCAAGTATGGCATGTGTGTAACTAGCAGTCCCACATAAACATGTGTGTAGCAGCATTGTAAGGAATAGAAAAGAACAAACCAGAAACAGCCCAAACATACATGCGCGTGAGCTAAAGCTGCGTGGTTCACTACTGGTGAATATCAAACACATAATGTGGAATAGAAAAGAAGCCCCAGAAGACCATATATAGTATGGTTTTATTAGAAAAAGATCAAAGAGTCAAAATGAAACAATATATAATTAGGACCACATATGTCTGTGGAAACTACAAGGAGCAAGAGAACAAAGGACAACGTTCGGGAGAGTGGTTACTTCTGAGAGTGGGGGAACAAGATTATTTAAGAGATGAAGAGCACTGGGAGAATTTCAAAGGTATTTAAAATATAATTGATTTATGAGTCATAATTGTATTATTACTCTCTAAGCTATATAAATATAATATATAGCTTTTGTATGTATAACATTTCAATTAAAAATGAAATAAAATGTGAAAAATGGGACAAAATACACACACACACACAGAGAAAAGAAAAGAAAAGGAAAATAAAGAAAAGTCAAGAAAAGAAAAGTAATCAATCTTGCCTTTAATGTCCAAATCAAACATTTTCTGCTACATGGAGTCTCTCCTGACCTCCCTGATATTTCCCCCCTCTTTTGATTGCTTTTCATATTTTTTAATTATACTTTCTTCCTGGAGCTTTTAATTTCTACTTTATGTGAGCTTGATTTAGGTAAAGATCTTATCACCTGGGCACCTGGATGGCTCAATCGGTTAAGGTCTTCCCTGAGCTCAGGTCATGATCCTGGGGTCCTGGGATCGAGTCCAGTGTCAAGCTCCCTGTTCAGTGGGGAATCTACTTGTCCGTCTGCCCTTCCCCACCACTTGTGCTCTCTCTCCCTCCCTCTCTCTCAAGTAAGTAAATAAATGAATCTTAAAAAAAAAAAAAAGATCTTATCACCTATAGTCTGCAAACATCTTGAGTGTAGGATCTGTGTGACATTATCTCTGCTTCACCCACAGCAACTCTCTTGGGAATCACTTGTACCAGGTACACAGATACTGGAATTGCCCTTAAAACTTGAGTTAAAATCCTGGTTTTATGACTTAAAGCCTATGAGATGTTGGCATTAGCTTCTACTATGAAATGCTAGCAAGTCCACTTACCAGAATCTCAAATTCAGAATTTTTCTGAGAGCTCATTGAGATAGCTGTTTGTTAAACTGCATTATGAAGCATTACAAAGATGTTTATCTAGGCCCTTGACATACAAATAATTTTACTACAGTGTTACTGTATCGTGTTCCAGGCCCCTAATCAGTGTGCAAGAGAGACACATGCCTTATAATGGGTGAATGTCTTAAGTGAAGGAAGGTAACGAGGTGGGTCAGGAATGACTCATCTAGCAATACAGAGTTCTCTAGAAGAAGCAAATGAAAATTTCTCAATGTCGCACATTCTGAGCTATTGATCACTTGGCTTCCCAACTCTCTGAGAGGCCAGCACATTTTAGGGTCATGGAGCAATGTAAAGTTTGCTCAAAGATGTGAAGAGAAGCAGCTAGGAAGCACATGTGTGACAGATCTGATAACAACTAAAATAACAGAACCTGCTTTTACCATGAAACGAAGTATTATTTGTCAACACTTTTCTTAAAATATAAAATTGGAATTTTTTAGACTCACTATTCTAGACAGTGTTAAAAAACTCAAAAATTGACTTCCAGTTTGTTTAAAATACTTTAAAATATGTTCTAAAGGTGTTTACCAACGTTTTTATGAAAAATTTGTTTAAAGAGAATAAACAGGGGAGATTGGATTTACTTTGTATTCAATACGTATATTAAAATGTCATCCTTGATTTGCATTTTCTTGTTTCTACAATGCTTTAGGACATATTGTTTTATCTGTGAAGTGAATATTATCAACCCCATTCGGTAGAAGACAGGTCTGAGGGGTAGACAGTAAGTGACAGAGACAGTTTCAAAACATATGTTTACTGAGTTTGGACTTCTGGCAATTTTGACCCATTTGTCATCCATTTACCTTGGATAAATCACCTCCCCTCTCTAAGTCTCATGTACTTTATTCAAATTAAGCTATGCTTGGCATATAGTAGGCGTGCATTACATGCTTATTGAATAAATGAATTCATTTTTTTCATTCAATATCTTTAAAGACCTACTGTACATAAGACATTTTTAAACACTCAATACTATGCTCCCTTAGTCCAGTATTACCACAAAATAAGACATTTTCAGATATGTCAACCCCCAAATTTGTCTCCTATATAGCTAAGCTGAGCAAGTCAACTGATAACGTATTCTAGAAAACCACAAAATAATGAAGAAGAAAACATGGAATCCAAGAAAGGTTCCAATCCAGGATTATAGGGAAACCCCACAATGACACCCTTTCAGGAAGACATAGAGACAAGAGTTCTTTCTGACTGTAGTGAAGTGTCAGAAAGCCTGGGAGAGAGAATTTCAAGGGGGAAATAAAAGAAGAAAAAGGGAATTTCCTATAACTGACTGTGTGATCAAGAGCCCAAACTGTGGGGAAACGGTAAAGCCATGCTACTTGATTTTCAAGATTAAAAGGATGTTAATAAAAAAAGAAATTATACAGTGTCATGGTATAAATATAAGTAAACTAAAGTGGAGCATAATATTGAGTGACTGATGGGATATAAGAAAAGTGAATCCAGTTCACACAGATTCTAGGAACAGTATCCACCGAGTAGCACAAAACAATTTTATTAGATTTTTTTTAGAAAAGGAAATTAATCCCAAAACACTAGCATATTTAGTCCTGAAATGAATAAGATTTATAGTATCATATTAATGCTATCTGCTTAGTGCTATTCAACTTGTACTGTCAAAGCTTATATACCAAGTACAAAACTCAGTGTCATAGATTTCAGAAGATAATACAAATGTGAACTTGAACATGGATGTGAAGAGGTATGGCTGACAGAAACTGGAGTTGAAAGGGAAAAGCGGTGTGAAAATCAGGATGGGGGTACCAACAGCCTCACTTTACATAGTGAGGGGCCATGCAGTGCTGTCTCAAGTTGGTAAAATAAGAAACAGAGGCACAAGTATTATATGATCTTAAGTAGTATACCTAATAATTAAAGTGACAAATATTATCAATAGAATAACTGAAAATAATAATGAAACTGTTTAAATATTGGGAAGAAATGGGAAACAGTGTAGTAATGTTAAATCCTCATCTTATAAAAGAGTCATAAGGTGTCATTATAACACTTACAAATAAAAATGATAGAGATATGAACACATCATTTTGGGTTTTCGAGGCAATCAGCAGATGAACTAAAGCCATAAGTGGGTAAATGTCCTAGAGAGTGTGAAAGGATAAGCCAGAGGACTTATGATTTTCACTGGAAGACTTTCTGGTATTTTACTTTCCTTGGTGTGCATTTAACTCTAAAAAAATATCAATAATATTAATGGCAAAAAATTTTTAAAAATGAAAGTCACTAGAAATACATCCCTAACATTTACACAAGGATGTTAGCTGCAGTATGTTCACTTTCTTTTTTTTATTAAGTTTTAAATTGGATTGAAAACATACATCAGTCAATAAGAGAATATTGTATTGTAGAATACCTTGTATTGAGTTTAATACAGCCTTTAAATAATGATGTTGGGAGAATTATTCTGACATTGGTGGATTTCTAACAAATATTGGTGAGGGGAGGAAAGCTGTAGAATATGTTCAATGTGATAACATGTATAAAAACATACATTTTTATTTCCACAGTGCAAATGCATACAGGACTTCAGGGAATGGGGACAACAGTGTTAAATGGAATGATGAAGGGAAATTTAAGCTGTTACCATTTATTTGTTTTTTTTCCTTCTTCAACTTTTTTTAAAATCAATATATTTTTTCCACTTTTTATTTTGGGAGAGTAGAGAGACAAGCATAATAAACCCCTATGTATGCATCTCCCAGCTTTAAAAATTATTATTTTAAAGCCAATCTTATTGTATCTATATCCCTACACATTTCTACCCTCCATAGATAATTTTTAAGAAAATCTCTGAGATCATCATATATGTGAATATTTTAGTATACAGCTATCTAGATTTAAAAAATAATTATGTAATGTCACCAAATATCCACTCAGTATTCAATATCCCAATAAATTCATGAGAAGTACTTTTTCTACACTTTGTTAGTTTAAGGCATTGTACAATATATCTTCATTTTCTAATGTTTTAATTTGTGTCATGAAATACTTAAAATACACAAAAATACAGAGAATAATTAACATATATGCATCTAAATATCAGCCAGATTTATACATTGTTTATAAACATTTTGCCATATTGACCTCAGAATTCAAAAGAAACAAAAACATCATTTTTGGGAGAAAAGGTATAATCGTTTTTTAAGAAATATAACATGTTTTAGAAACATAAAAAAATAAGAAATAGAAAGTTCATGTTACAAATTTGCCCTACATCTCCCATAAATTCAATTCCCCTATGTATTCCCCCAAGATCATGTCTGTCCTGACATTAATATATATCTTACCCAACTGTTTTATGAGCTTAGTATACTTTATATTTTTTTTGTTTTAAATGGTACTATGTTGTGTGTACCCAATTATAACTTTTTTTAACCTCAACACTATATTTCTGAAATTTATCCTTATTAATACATGAAGATTACGTTCATTTATTTTAATTACTGCCTCAAATTTTGATGTTTATATATTCGCTCTCCTATTGATAGACATTTAAATTATCCCAACTTTAGTTTTACATTTTCTGTCATAATGATTATTCTTGAACAGATATCTTCATGTAGATATGTGAGAGTTTTCCTAATAAATATACTTAGAAATGGGGTGCCTGGGTGGCTTAGTGGGTTAAAGCCTCTGCCTTCGGCTAGGTCGTGATTCCAGGGTCCCGGGATCAAGCGCCACATCGGGCTCTCTGCTCGCCAGGGAGCCTGCTTCCCCATCACTCTCTGCCTGCCTCTCTGCCTACTTGTGACCTCTGTCTGTCAAATAAATAATAAAAATCTTTTTTAAAAAAAGAAAAGAAAAGAAAAGAAATGGATTTCCCAGTCATAGGATATCTCATTTTCAGTCTTACCTGAATTGTCCACAGTTGTGCTCCTTAGTGATTTTCCCAATTTACCCTATTGCTAATAGTATAAGAGATTCTTTCTATCAGAGTCTCATCAATCTTGGTATTTTTCAAGTTTTTAATTTGCTAGTCTGATGAGTGCGAATGGTAATTCATTGTGAGTTTGATGAACATTTCTCTGATTGATTCTTATATTTAGGGGCCTCTCAGATTTCCTTTCTTTGAAATTCCTTTATTTAATATCTGTCCCTAGTTCTACTGGGTTATTTGACATTTTCTCATTGGTTTTAGGAGTTCTTTATGAATTCTGAACACAATTTTCATCATTCATTATCGTTTGAGTTACAAGAATCTTCTTCCAGTCTTTAACTTGCTCTTAAATTCACGGTGTTCTATCATAAAGAAGTTTTAAATTTTAATGAAGTCAAAATTAATATTGTTCTTTATGGTTTGTGCCCCTGGAGACTTGTTTATCACATTCTTCCAATATCACTAACATATTCTACATTTTCTTCTAAAGTTTTATAGTTCTGTTTCGTATCTGAATTTGTATAGTAAAAATATTTTTTATTACAGATAATTAAAACTTAGTGCCATTATTTTTAAAATAGAGCAGAAATGTGAAGATTACTCATGATTTTAGACCTCAGAAACCAAGTGTTATTAACATTTATCCTATTTACTTCCAGTTTTATTTTATACAAATATGTACCCTTTTGTTATATGAGATGATATATTATTTATATATTTATGCTGCTTTATACTTTTTTATTTCCTTTATGGTATTTGGGATACATGCACCCCAAAGTAAGTATACCAATTAGCTCCCTTGTTTTTATGTAGCTTCTACCTGGTCCCCACTGTAGAAACTTACTTACTCTTCCTAGTAATTGTCATTCATATTTCTGCATCTTCCATAAAACCATTGACTTCTTTAAGCAGGGAAAGATCTCAATCTTCACATCACTGATTGCTCCAGAAAGTAGTAGGTGCTCAAGAAATGTGGAAAGGAAGGTGATGAAGTGAATACTAAATTAAGAGTGAGGAGATGTAGGTTCTAGTTCAGTAAGTAGCTACCAAAGTAATGTTGTTGTTGGACAAATTTCTTCTAAGACTCAGCCTCCTTGTGTACAAATTCATGGGAAGGGACTAGATGACCTATAAATTTGCTACTTCCTCTGACATTCTGGCTCTCCCATTGTGGAAAAAGAGAGGCATTTAGGGGACCCATTAATATTCTGTAAAATATTTATATTTCATGATCCTATTAAGTATCACAGTCTTTCAACAACCTATGACATCTAACACTAACAGGTGCTTACTTAAACACAGATGGAAATTGTGGTCCCTTAAGACTGCCAATTTTTCAGTAGAGATGTCCTTGCAGGTTTGTATGGATGAGCTGTTTTCTGGTAAGTAGCCATCAGAACACCAGAGAGTGAGCTTAACATAAGATACCCATTGGAGCTCTCTTACCACGGAGATTTCTGGCAGAACACAGGACTATGTCATTTCCTGGCTAGTTTGCCTTTGCATCTGTCCTCTGGACTCCAACTTGATAAAGGGAGTTTGTGATTACATCTCCCTCTAGCGACTAAAACCTTGGCATAGTGCAAAGTCTCGTGTTGGCACATCAAAACAAAAATTGGCTAGAAAAAATGTAAATAAAAAAGATAATATACAAGTCCTTTGATAATTCAAGGAATAGTCTCTCACTGTTGCTCTGTAGGAGGAGCAAAGTTCATCATGTATTCCAATTCTACTGGAGGAACTAATGCTCAGGAGGCATTTTCTTGGTGTGTCTGAGGACTTAATAGTCAGATGTCTCACCCATCAATATAATGCACCAGACTGACCATCAACCAAAGTCTCATATAAATATATGATGGATAATCTCCAGTGCAAATATACATGAAAATAACCCCTCTTCTATTCATTCTATGTATAATTATCCTCAAAACTGGTTCTAGTTGAAACAGCCATGGAATTTTTTTTATTCTAAGGAAATAAAAATATCAGGAATACAGTTTTCAACCCAGTAATGCACATTTGTAAGAGAAATTAGCATAATTAACTCAAAATCAATAGTTAGCCGAGAAAAGGCACTTCATCTCTTAGGATTATGATTACCTCCAGGAAAGCTGGTAGGAATGGCACCATATGCATCTATACCATCCCTTCAGTGATAGCCCATAGTGGTTCAGGGAAAAATACTTGGCAAACAAATAGCTACCTTGTTTTCTCCTTCTTCTGTTTGTAGCATGTACTGTTGTGATCGACCAGTTCTTATCACAGACAAAATGAGCAGAAAATCTCCCCTGCATTGGCATAGAAGTTGCTAGAGGTCTCATGAGTAAGGAGCCAAACCAGTCCTATCACTTTACAACTTGAACCTCAGGACATCTCAGCTTTCACATCAAACACCCTAATCCCTCCATTCAGTACAACTTCAGGTCAAGGGATTAGAATGTCCTGGATCTTAAAGAAAATATTTGCCATCACAAACAGGTTCATTTCAGGAAACTTCTTTTCCTTAAAACTCTTCTCTCTGAAATGAAAGCTAGGAAATGGACTCTGGAGAACAAGGGATTTTCACCAGCTCACTGGGAAGTCCCTCTGATTTCTAAGTTCCATTTCTCAGTTCATTTTACCAAGCTCCTAATACAGCTGGCCCTGTCATTTTAGACTGACAAAGCTAGCCTTTTTTTTTTTTTAAGTTGACCTTGCAGATGGGCAGTTGAAGAAGTCAAGTTTGTGATTTCTATAGAATTGTCATTGGATCAGCCTAGACTTTACAGACCTATCTGTCAAACTTCTTGAATTTTATAACAAGGAAAACTAAGTTAGAACTAAATTAGGTCCACAGTGGGAGAAGAATTCCCTTGATCACACAGAAGGGTAGGACTAGAAGGCAGACCTCAAGATCCCACAGTCTTCTGTGCTATGTTATACTGTTTTTGTCTTTTATTTTTCTAAAACAGACCACAGATCACATACCCCAAAATAGGTAGATTTATTTTTGTCCAGTCACAATAGTCTTAGAAGCTTATAGATATGTCAATAATGCTATTAGGATTCAAAACATATTTAGCGTTTCTCTTTGGGATGATGCCCAGTCTATGGCACATTATTAGTGATTTCCTTAGCCACTGAAATGTTAGCTCATTAAAGGCCTAGTCTGTGCTTAATTTTGCCTCTATCTCTAGCACTTAGATGCTGTTTTGTACATAGCAGGTCATCACAAACATTTTTTAAATAAAATTTGTCAATATTAAAAGGAAAATGATCAAGTTCACAAAATCAATACTGGAGCTCGGTAATCTGCAGCATATGATTCAGGTTCCTTATCTGGAGTTAAGTCTGGCCCCCAAAGAAGCAGAGTAATTTGAGTGCCAAAACTACATCTTATTCAACTCAAAATATCACAGTCCTAATTCCCAATTCTTGCACAGGAGGACAGCTATCATAGATATTCAATAAATGTCTGATAAATATTGGAGTAGTACATGGGAATTTGGATAAAGTCAGGGACTACATTTACAGGTTGGTGAAATAAGAAGGTAATGATAATATTTCTTGATTGGAAAATAAAAATCACCTGGGGCTCCTATCAAAGCTCCTCAATTAGCCACTGTGAACCCTGCCTGAAATGGGAAGGCATTGAATGGACAAGATTGTACCAGGAGCTGACATCCAATTTCTTTAGCTCCCAACATCCTGATTCCAGAGTGTTGTTAAAGAGATTTTTCTCTTGTCCCAGCATTTCTTCTTTTGCAAAGATCTCATCTTGCTCGTTCCAAGGTGCCATATACACTCATCACCAACAAGTTTTCCATACTAAATAAGGAGAATTTAGTAAGTTCTATAGTAAGTTCTCTGAATACTTATTGGTGCCAATTTTGATTAGTGTTTGGAATTGCATGTATTTTTGCTTATCTGGGGCATCAAACTATTAGAAAATGTGAATAATGTACCATGGGATATTTTCTGAAAACACACATACACACAATCAAAGGCTGTTAGATAAATGTGCTTGGGCAAAACCAGTGAGACCTAGCTACCTGTGGTGTCCCTCTTGAAGTCCATGATTAAATAATGAGACTCAGACTCATATTTCCATCTGATCCCATATTCTACTGGGGAGAAGAGTTAATGAACCAACTTTTGCCACACGTTGTTCTGGGAAAAGGTGGAAATGCATCAGTCCTGGACTACTAAATTTCTGGATTTTGAGATCCCATGTAGTGTAATTAAAGGTATAAACAATAGGGGCACCTGGGTGGCTCAGTTAGTTAAGTGTCAACTCTTATTTTCCTCTCAGGTCATAATGTCAGGGTTTTGAGATCAGCCCCAAGTCAGGGCTCCATGCTGTGTGTGGAGCTTGCTTAAGATTATCTCTCTCCCTCTGCCCTCCCTGCTTACACATGCTCTCTAGTGCTCTCTCTCTCTCTCTCTAGAAAGAAAGAAGAAAGAAAAATAAATAAAGAAAGAAAGAAAGAAAGAAAGAGAGAGAGAAAGAAAGAGAGAAAGAAAAGAAAGTTATAAATAATAAATTCAGTCTTGGAGGTAACTACCAGGGTAGTCAACAGTACCTTGGGAGTTTTCTCATCATCTCAAATTATTTTTCTTTATGGGGAAATATGCTTGAAATATTTTATCTCATTCCATAATGAGAATTTTCTCCACTTGTTTAATTTATTCTAGTTTAGCACACAGGACTTATTTTTTACAAGATGTGTTTTATCACTGAACTGGTTTTGTGGAAAAGACCAAGAATTGGTTGCATTCAGTCCCATCCATATACAAATATGGGTGTTTGGTTGGGAAGGGAAGGAACTTTGTTTTCCACACTGTTCTGCCCTTCTAGTTGTCTTGACATAATTTGCCATCTAGAGTGTGTATAACTATTTGACACATTAAAATGAGTGTCCCCATATGGAACAAGTCAGATGGGGATTGGGCAAAGTGTTAGGTTGTGATGAATAACACTTTTGCTGGAAAGCCAAAGAGGCAACTTGCTGGTTACAGTCTTGTCAGTTAGATGCCAACAGGGAAGACAAGGGGAAAAAATCCCTCAGCCCAGGCAATGTACATTCCTCATTCCAGTGAAAACTGAGTGAGAGGCTGTGACTCTGGTTCTACTCCCACGTAGTTCTTAAGCCCTAGCCAGCAGAGTCTCTGTGTTAAGTGTGTGCACCAGTCAGAGCTGGAGGTCTTCAGCTGCTAATGCTGCTACTCTGCAGCACTCAAAGTAGACTGCTCTCTTCCCACATCCTCCGGAGCTCCCACTCACCATTAACACCAGCTCTTTTCCCCCACAACCCAAGACTTCTATTCAGGTCTCCCAAACAGAAGCATTTCTTGTCCCCTTCCCACACTACATCCTCTCAAATCTGATTTGATGCATATGAATCCTACCCAGACCCCTGAAATTAAGGCTTTCAAAACTCAAAAACTAATGGTTAATTCTATTTTTCTTTCAATTTCTGCTATGTCATCTTTTCTTTGACACCATACAAATAATGCCTCCCTAGCTGAATGGAGGAGGAGGACAAGAAGGAGGTGGAGGAAGAGGAGGAGAAAATAATAAGACTAATATTCACATCACACAACTTCAAAAGTATTATCTTACTATGACTTGTATATGCATGAAGAGGAAAAAAAAGGTATATAAGCTCAGACCTGTGCTCTAGTGGTTTGTTATTTTAAGACTATAGAGATGAACATTTACAGTGGGGATGACCAAGATCCAGAGGAAAGAAGTGCCTTGTTCAATCTGACAGTGTAAGTTATTGGGAAAAATCCCTATTCTTAACAATTTAGTTTACAGAAAAGAATACACACTTTCATGTTAGTCAAATTCACATTTTCACTCATATTGGAAAGTGACTTTTATTAGTTAGAAATGAAATTAGTAAATTGTGTCATTTACCAGCATGTGCAATCTTCGTTAAATATCTCAAAGGGTTACCTATAAGTCAGTATAATGTTACACTGTATAAACTTAAATTGTATGTGAAATACCTAAGTATTTGGCACATACTAGATGTTCAATAATTCATAGCTTCGGCTTGTAGTATGATGGTATACTGTAAATATCATATTTCCAGTTGCATCTTATCAGATGGATGTTCAGTGAAAGATGCTAGCTACATGTTTAAATAAATGAACATTTGATAATATGATATTTTGAAGGACAGAATATCCCTTAAGAGCCAAGTCTAACCCAAAGTACTCTTGAACTCCTATTATTTACTTCCAAAATGTATGCCTTAATTTAGGAGCACTGAAATATGTACAAATAGAATTTTTTGACATATTCATTAGGATAATTCAAACAATCAGAATATTTGCCAGGGAAAAGTAGTAGAATAGAAAAGATAGATAAAATGTCTAGTCCCTGCCCCCCCCCCCCCGTACATGAGAAAACTGAGCTTTACAGAGGGGAAATGACTTTTCTAAGCTGGCAGATGGAGGTGTGTAGAGCAAGGCTTAGAATCTCAAAATCAAAGGTCACTTAAATGGGTCTCTGTCCCATTTGTAATTTAAGAGCTAGGAGACATAAACCTCAAACTTAGAAGTAATCCAGACTCTTCATCTGCCTTCATATTACACCTGTTATCAACTGTCAAATGTACTGTAAATTGCCTTATATAACTCCTTAGACTCATTCCACACCAACGAAGCATAAATCACAAGAGACAGAGCTGACAGTCCCAAACTTCTTGTCAGTAGATTCCTTGTTTCCATCAGGTATTTTTTTCTTATTTCCAGTGCGTTCTAAAACTATCTAGTTATTTACATGTTATTTTTAAATATTCTTAAGGCTTTCTTTTTTTTTTAAATTTTTACAATTCCTTGTCATTTGTTCATTTTTATTTGTTCAGATCTTCACTCAAGAGGAGGGGGAAAAAAAACCTGGTTGCTTTGCCAGAGTTTCAACCTATTCCTAAATAAAGGAAAAAGATTCATTTTCTCATCACTTCCTTTACTTAAGTAGGTTAAAAAGATAAAAACAAACAAATGCAGGAGTGATTCAAGAATAACAAAAGAATTTTACCTAAACAGTCCCAATTACAAAGACACAAAAATGCTTAGTTAAATAGATGGGACAAAAAAAGGACAGTGAGAACTGGCTTTATCATAGACACACCTGAAATATGTTCTCAACCCAGTCATATTCGACTTAGTAATAAGATGCTGATGCTAGAGTATTTTTGTAAAGATTTTTCTCTAATTAGACCTCACCCATTTATAATCCATGATGTAGAGACAAAACACAACATTCTCAGCATCAGTACTTGGTAAACGTACAGTAAAAGTGTGAGTGAAAATAACAACAGTGAAACTCAGAAACAGGTTCAAACACCATGAGCTTGGCTCCTGAGAAAACAAGAGTTGTATCCCCATGGTTAGGAACAGGGGATTTTTCTTTTATATGAATAAGAACATTCTTCCATCAGCATGAAGCACAGTCAAAAATTATTATAACAAATGTTTTTGACATGACACTACAAAAGAGAATTCACAGGGCAGGAAGGAACCTATGTGACCAATTATTTTCCAGTTTCCATATTCTAACTTTTCAGAATACATTTCTGCTCCATGAATTTGGCCCTTGTATCCCTCAGTCCCAGAATAAAATTGAAACAATAATGTCTACCTCACCTGTCATTTGGTGTAAATTTTGGAGAAAAATAAATAGTATTTCTTACAGAATAGGACACAATGGTAAGAGAAAGAGAGGTATTAGGAATAACATCAAGGTCTGGGAGGATGGTGTTGCCGTAATTGAATTGGAGAAGCCTATGGAGGAAGTAGATCTGACATCGATTCTCTTCCAGCAGAGAGTGCCCAGCTCACTGAGCACATACACTGGAATTTGAAGGAGTCAGAATTTTACTCAATCCATTATTTAGCCCAGGCCTGGTACGTGTACACTATGCTTTGTTGGATTCTTTGGCACCCTATATTTCTATGTATGGCCTCTTGAGATATTTCATTCTGAAGCAAGTCTATTTCTAAGAAAGTTCTTTATTTCACAATAAGATTACCAGCAGAAAGGTGGGTCATAGTTACCTAAATGATAGACTCTACTTCATAGGGCACTTGCATTTCCTGATTATTTTATTGTTTAATATATTTTTCTTGACAGAAATATCTTTTTTAAATTTTTAAATACATTACTAAAGATTTTTGAGAGAGAGAGAGAGAGAGCACAAGCAGGGTGAAGGGCAGAGGGAGAAGCAGACTCCTTTCTCAGCAGGGAGCCCGATGCGGGGCTTGATCCTGGGACTTCAGGATCATGACTTGAGTCGAAGGCAGATGCTTAACCGATTAAGCCACCCAGGCACTCCCAGAATACTATTTTTTAAATGTCATAGACTTCTATAAATAATCAGAAGATAAAATGGAGGATACAGTGATCAAAGGACCAAGGTCAAAAGCAGTTTTAACATGTCATTTTTCTATTAATAATTGTAAGAATTCACAACTCCTTTCTGGTTGACAGATTCCCTCCCTTAGGAACTGTAGGAGTGTTAAATTATTCATCTTTCTTATTGGGAAGTTAATAGATAGCTAAAATGTATAAAGAAATAGAAATTGCAAACTCTTTTTTAGACTTACAAAGGTATCTAGCAGGGCAGTAAAGAATAAAGAACTATTCCCCTGAGTCAATGTTGAGAGGAAGTATATAATCTTTATAGAAGGGAATCATTAGATACTATGTGAGTTGAAGACGAGGAGAAAACAGATGGCATACTGTTTTTGAAAAGAGTTTCATGAAAAACAGTTTACAAATCTGTGGACCATGTTTAGGTAAAACAATGAAGGATGATAAAGCACCCAGATTCTACCAAGAGACAGGAGAAAGAAGTAATTAGCAGTACCTGGTGTGACCTATAGCTGTGGAGGAGGGACTGGCAGGAGCTGTGACTGTAAGGAGATACAGTCATAGGTAGGAGGTATTGCCCCCAACATGGCCCAACAGAAAGGTTGCCTGCAGGACAAATGTCTCCCATTGGGCAAACCTATTTGGGAAATGCAAGGCATGGGGGTCTAGAGAGTGACTTTCAAGGTCGGCCCTGTAGGTCACAGTGCAGGATAAAGAATAGTAGGGTATGGACTTGGAAAAGCCCAGAGAATTTCAGCACAGATATTCTGTTTAAGATAGGAAGCTTAAACATATTAAAGCCTGGGAAAGCACATAGATGTCTACAGAAAAACATGATTATTTTTACAAATTTTATCTTTTAAAAAATGATACTAATAAAGATTGCAGTAGAGAAACAGGTAAATTTTGAATTTCACTTCATTTACACTTTAAATATCTTAGATTTAACTTCCATTGTGCTCCAGTAGTAGTATATTTTTATAAAAAATTTGTAATGTAATATCATTAAAATGTCTTTTATCATTCTGCTCAGCCACATAACTATTTTGTTTATCTCTCTACTGACCCACCTACCTACCTATCTGTCTCTCTTGTGTTCCAAGACTGAAAAGTTGACAATGGGGATAGGGGCTAAGATCAATTACTGGAAAAAAATCACTGTTAGATGCTGTGCGATAAATAGGAAAAGTCCCAAAACGTACATTGAAGAGACTGAGTTAAGGAACAGACACCAGAAGATAGCCAAGATACCTGAGAAACAAGAGCAGAGGGAATGGTCACTAAGAAAATCCAAGTTATGTCAGATTGAGATCATCCCCTCCTGGAATAATTGTCATGGGTTCTTATTATGCTTTCTGGCTGATCCCCACATTGTTCTAACAGTGCTACCTAGCTCCAGACGCAAACTCACTTTCCATAATGTTTTATTTACACTTTCATCATATTCCTTCAACATTTTTTGCCTACTTTTAAAATTTATACTTTATGTCACTAATTAAATGCTCCATTTAATCATTTTTAAGTATCTGCATGCATTCACAGATTTGTGTTTTATTCTATTCTTATCATTATTAATTTGGGAGCTTAAGTTATCTCAGATTTGGCCAGTAGGAACACCTTCAAGATGGCTTCTCTGTCCTTTTGACATGTCCCCATCATTCTAAGAGTACTTCCTTACTTTCCAGAAGTAAGTAAACTTCACTTGTTTCCTGGAACAAAATATTCCAAGCTTATCTTGAGCTTTCCCTGCCCAACCTCTGGAAATAGCCATCACTTCAAGTCTCTGGTTCCTTTTACTGGAGAATTCTATTTCAAAACTAAAATCTAAGTGATAATTACGCTCATTGATATGGCATATCACTTCTTCCCTCTTAGTACAGAGCTAGGGAGTGTACACACACATGCACAATCACATTTATATCTTTATTTATATGTCTATCTATTAGTCAAACTACCTATATATCTATCTATATTGAAAATCATGAGTTCACATTCATATGAGTTTTCAATTTGCTTTTTCCCTTTCCATATTAATAAGTTCCTCTCTAATAGTGAGACACTTGACTCCCATTATACTTACTAGTTTTTTTTATTAATCCTCTTTTATGTTAAAAATCTTCCTTCCATTCCTGCTGCCCACACTCACCTCCCTCTGCCAATTCTCCAATATTTCACATTGAGCTATGTCTCTCCAGATACACAGAAACTCTCCTTGCTCTTATTGGGTTCCAGCAACCTACATTGGGGTCCAGACTCTGTGCACTGGGACACCTCTCTCACACCAGTTAGGCTATGATATCTCCCTTGGGGTCACCATAGTTTTTCCTTTTCCTGACATGGACATCAATCAAACTTTCTTTGGACTAAATTGTTCAAGAAGCAAAGGAAGGGAAAGAGGAATAACAAAAAAAGTTATTTATTATTTTAAATGCCTCTATCAGAAAAAGATAAGCATAAAATCAAAGAATTAACATTCCATCATAAAGAAAATTTTAAAAAAAGAATAACAAATTAGAAGAATGGGAATACTTTAAAAATATGTGGAAATTAATAAGATAGAAATTGGATAAACAGGAAAAAAATCAACAAAAGCAAAAGTTGGTTCTTTGGTAAATAATGTAGCAAGAGAGCTCAGAGAGAGAGAGGGAAAGAGAGAGAAGTAATTAGCAATATCATTGATAAAAGAGGGGATACCACTATAGATATTAAAAGGGTAATTATATGACATTATGAATAATATTATCTCAGTAATTTTGACAACTTAGATGAAAAGGACAAATTCCTTGATAAACACAAGTTACTAATATGATCATAAGAAGAAATAGAAGATCTGAATGTCCATTACATCTATTAAGGAAATTGAGTTCTTGATCAAAAACCTTCCCACAAACAGAGGTCTGGTCACAGATAGCTTCATGGTGAATTCTAGCAAACAACTAAGGAAGAAATAATATCAATATTGCAGAGCATAAAGTATGGGAAAACACTTCCCAGATTATTTTATGAGATCAGCATAAGCCTGATACCAAAATCTGACAAAAATATTACAAGAAAATAAAATCATAGACCAATGTAACTTATGATAAAAAATCTCTAACAGAATATTAGCTAATCAAATCTAGAAATATTTTTAAAAGACAATATATCATGACTAAGTGGTTTATAACCTAGGACTACAGCCTTGTTTAATGAAAAGTCAATCAATGTAACTTACCATATAAGTAGGACAAAGGAGAAAATCATAAAATTATCTCAATAGGTACAAAAAAATCATTCAGGATAAAATTCTGAATAAACCAGTAACAAAGGAAAATTTCTTCAATCTCACTATGGGTATCTACAAAATAATCTATTGTTAGCATTATTCTTAATTGTAAAGGACTGAATGCTTGCTCTCTAAGAGTAGGAACAAAGTAATAGTGTCCCTCCTCAAGCTTCCCTAGAACTTTTTAGTGGGAGTCTTAAGCAGGGCAATAAGGGGGAAAAAAAAGAAAAAAGAGAGAGAGAGAGAGGGAGAGATAAAGATTAAAAATGGGAAGTAAAACTATTACTATTCATAGATGGCATAAGTATTAACTTTTTTAAAAAGTTTTTTAAAAGATTTTATTTATTTATTTGACAGACAGAGATCACAGGCAGAGAGAGAGGGGGAAGCAGACTCCTGGCTGAGCAGAGAGCCCGATGCGGGACTCGATCCCAGGACCCTGAGATCATGACCTGAGCAGAAGGCAGAGGCCCAACCCACTGAGCCACCCAGGTGCCCCGACATAAGTATTAACTTTAAGACCCAATAAAATTCACAAAAAATACTCCTAGAATAAATGCATTTACTGAGTTCACAGGACACAACCTTAGAGTCAAAAATCAACTGTCATTCTGTATACAATGAATACTTGAAAAATGAAACTTTTAAAATACTATTTGATATATCATCAAGCATAACAAGTAACTTGGAATACAGCTAACAAAAGATGAGGAAGATATCATTGCTGAAAACTTGAAATATTGCTAAAATAAATGAAACCTAAAAATACTGGAGAGATACACAACATATGTGGTTTGGAATACAATGTTGTTCATACCCTCCTTCCCCAAACTGATCTCTAAATTCACTGAACTCCAATCAAAATCTCAGCAGGCTCTTTGAGGAAACTGACATGACAATTCTAAACTTTGTGGAGAGGAATGTCAAGGATCTGGATCACCAGAACAATTTTATATTTGTACCTTGTTGCATTTGTAAAATTCCTGAATCAGAAAGGGACAGTTATCACAATAACAGAATGACTCAGATTAAGGAAGGCCGAAAAGAGAAAATAAAAAATTAAGATTAGTTTCCATTTCCTGTGATCCAGGCATTATTTAGGGTTTTGGAGTGTATTATATCCTTTAGTCCTCACCATCACCCTATGAGGCAGGTGTAATTAGGACCTCTACTTTACAGGTAAAGACACTGTGTTAAGTAACTTGTGTGAACTCATACATCCATTAGACGACCGAGCTAGAATACAAAGTAAGGGTTTTCATACAGTATCTATAATTGAAAAGGAACAGATAAAAATGGCATTTACATTCCATACCCTTACCAACAAGCCAAAACATGTTCACCTTTCCAACAACAATGTGAACGTAGAAATAAAATATTCTGCTAGGGCTAGACTAAATGACAAGTGATTATGCCCAGCAGTGAATGCAGTAAAGAGGATAGACATGGACATTCTCAGACATCCATTCATTCCAGCAAGGTGGGTCCACACATTTATATTAAAGAATTACATTTAATTTACATTAAAGAATTTTGGGAGAATCAACTTTTATTGCTGTGTAAGGATCATTCTCAGAAAATAGACTAGTCCATAGGCTTTCCTGTATTAGTAAGAAAAAAAAAACTAAAAAGAAAAAGATTAATTTCCTTGTTTGCACTAGGAAACAAATTAAATATGTTATTAAATATTCATTCTAATAACATTGTTGAGTCTTCCCATAGGGAGAGAAGACCATGAAAGCACGACTATTGCATTTAAGGAATTCACAGTTTAGAGAGTGAAAAAATGTATATGCCCAAAACTGAAATTACAGTGAATAAGGACTAAGAGAAGGCTGTAAATTGCCAAGGGATAAATGGACTGTGGAGGGCTGGGGAAGAGCGTAGTCAAGAGACAGATGCAAGCAGAAGACGGTTAGGAAGGAAATATGATAAATCAACAGCAGGGCAAGGAGAATAATTGTATTTTGGATAAGGGATTACTATCATCAGAGACATGGTGGCTTACAAGGATACAGCATGTTCAGGGAATTGCAAGTAATTCAATATGGCTAAAGAAATATATGTGGTAGCTGGACAGGTGATGAGGTTCAGGAGGCAGAAAGTGCAGGATCTAGAGTTTTGTCCTGAAGGTAAGGAACCATTGGGGCGATCTATTAGTAGAAGATCACAGTCAGGCCCACGTTGGGGTCTGGGTGATAATTTAAAAACCTATTGTAGCAGTTTACGGGAAATATGATGTGGACCAAATCTGAAGACCCAGAAATGAGATTGCAACGTGAATTGGAAGATACTTAGGAGGCAGAGTGAATAAAAATGAGCAGAAACGTGCAGGAACTGCAGAAGGGAGAGAGAGAGCTGACTCAGGGACAGGGGCACAGTAGTTGGATGATCATAAGCCTTGCTAAAGGGTAACTGATTTGATCTTCCCTCAAATTATAGACTTCCATGACTAAATTAAAAGAAGCCAGAGCCCAAGAGAACTCAAACCCCTAGTTTCTTAATGGGGTTTTCACTCACACTTCTTTTGTGAATTAAACTTTGGTAAAATAGAACAACCCTGGATTTTCCCCAGCTTTGACTTTTACCAAATGGCAGAATGGCCACCACTGAATGTACTCGGCATTCTTAGTTTTACCCAGACCCTGAGATATCAGTTTTCTTTGTCATCAAGACTCAGACATGTAATTCCTTTCTAAACATTGCTCATGATTCACTGCGTCTGACTAATGATCTGACAGCAGGAAAAAAAAAAAAAAAAAGAAAAGAAACAAAGAAGGAAAGCAAAAGATGAGAAATTGCCACAGAACAGATGAAGGTGAGGCCAAACCAGTGTATTGAATGTGAACACTTGCCATTCCACCCTTAATAAGTTATTTTAGAAGTTTCAGGTTGAATGAGCTCAAAATCCCCTGCGGAAACAGAAACATCTCCACCCAGAATGCTCTCTCCCCTTACCGCGCCCTGGGGTTCTTACTGTGTGCTACCAAAAATGAACTAAGCACACCTACGACCGCACACTCTTGGCATTATTTGCACCTAGTCCAGGATATGATGCACAAAGTGATCTTTCCTCACGTGTCTTCCTCCCGTCCCTACATCTGTTCATCCCCTGACCCCGTTCACAATCTCAACTAAACTCTGGAAATCCAGCTTCACACCCTATGTTGCGCCGCTGCTTTTTAGGGAACTCCTTGTCCCTGGGCATCTGTCCACCTCTGAGGAAGACTAGCACAGATGGGTGGTTTATTGGGAATTCCCAGGACTGAGGATCAAGAGACCCAAACCACCATCACCTAACCTCACCTCACTTCAAGTTTCTGTTTCTTAAAGTGGGAACAGTCATGACTCAGCCCCTAACGACAGTACTACACGCGTAGTGAAAACCAAATAGAATGATGTCATAAAATGGACTTTGTACACTTAAAATGTGATACAAATGTCAGCGATTATAACTGTCATCTAACCTTTCTCGGCCAGCATATACATCTTGTCTGAATTACATCAAGAACACACTTCAGTGTCTTCTCCTGCATTAGGAGCATAAAAATACTGCCTTAGCAGAAAGGTTACAGGACAAAAAGAGTAAACATGTGGAGCATATTGCACAAGTCATGACAGCGCTGAACACTGTATCAAAGATGTTTCTCTTGGTAGAAATATGGCTATTATTAGTATTACTCCTCCTGGTCCAGTCCAAGGCAATCAGTATTTGATCCTAGCCTATCTACAAGTTGCAAAGGCAGATAGTGCAGGAAGCTAGTACAACCCCACATCATAAGTGGTTGTAGTAGTGGGTTGCTTGTTAAGGGGTAGGTGCAGCCCAGGTCATGACTCTTGCTTGGTACTAGTGCAGCACTACCCACTGCTAATAATAGGATTTGGTGAAACAGCGAGGCTTAGGTTTTTTAGAATTGGGTCACTTGGAAAGAGGGCTGAGGTAGTGTCCTGTGTGTATTTGCAACCCTCAGTGGCAGTGAGCTGGAGCTCTCCCTTCTGACCCCTCCCCTGGGGTTGGGGTTGCTAGAGGCAGGTTTCATGGCCTTTTCAGGCGCAGGAACTGCTTCGCCTGACCTGGAGTTCAAATCCTAGAACCTGAGAATTGGACATGCCCCTGGATATCATTCAGCTTTATCCATTTACTGCCCAGATGGTGAGATTAGGTCTGGAGAGCAGTGACTTGCTAAAGTTGTACCTCTTATCTTTAGAGAAACTAGGTCGGGTCTCCAGACTCTCAGCTAGCACTTGCTTCCTTTCCATCCTGCACTCAGTTAATTTGGTCTCTGTTGGCCCAGACCACCTTGTTGTTGGCTTTCGGAGGCTGAGCACCTGGGTGGTTTCTTATCTGAGTCTTGGACTGCAGCCAGGCATGCGGATGGGTAGGGGTGGCTGACTCAGACTTCGGAACACTTTGCGCCTAAGGGGCCAAGGTATAGTCTGAAAGGAGGGTGTGGGCTCTGGGCACTTCCCCATAGCTCTGAATTTTGTCAGAGTGGCCGGGGGAGCGAGGGGGAGGAAACACAATCTCACCCTGCAGGGCTCCTGCTAATGAGTTCTGGTACATGGAGCGGCTTTGATTACTCACCCAAATGAGGATATGTTTGGCCCAGGTAAGCTGAGCAGTAAACTAGGGGAGCATCACCCTGTATGAAAGAAGTAGAGGAGAGCTTTGCTGTCACAGGGAAAAATCCTTATAATTATCCATGCATTCATTCATTATGCAAGAGATATTTATTGATTCCCGGCCGCATGTCAGGAGGTATACAAATGTTCAGGTGTGCAAAGGCAAATAGCGTAATCCCTTTTCTTAAAAAATGAGAGATGGCAAGTAGAGAGCCAAATTTTACACAGTGAGATATGTGTTGGAACAGTGGTAAGCACTATAGGTGTGCAGAAGCCCCAGGGGGGGCGATTTTGCATGTGTTTGTGTTGGGCATGTGTGCAGTGTTTGGGAAGACTTTCCTGGAAATGATATTTTGAGATGAGTCCTTAAAGATACAGAGGAACATAACATCAGAGGTATGAGACAGGATGGCTGTAGTGGGGAGTTAGTAATTCAGTAAGGGTGGAGCACAGAATCAAAGATAAGGATTGTTAGAAGACGCTTGGCCTGTCGCTATCAACTCATTGTAGAAATGTTCCATCTCCCTTTGTTGTTGAGCAAATGGAAGCTTGTGGAGATTAAGCCACTCTCCTAAGACTCAGGACACACCAAGCACCAAACCATGATTAGGCCGGATATTCATCTGTCCTGTGCCTCTCACCCTAGGCTCTGAAGACTCTAAAGGGCATATTTGAAGAGGATTATCTTCAAGTATCCCTCAACTTAGACATGGACAAGTATTTTAGAACTGGAATCTTGTTTTGTTTTGGAAAGCGTGGCATATATGTTGGATAGCGATCCAAGTTTATGCCACAAAAAGTTAATTCATCCCTAATGTACCTACACCACTGTACTAAAATAGTGACAGTAACTGACTATCAAATGCAACCAAGTATGTGTGGAGAAATGTGCTTCCATTTGGAATGCTCAGGAAACCCCCCTCCCCCTCCTGAAGTGGGATATAGAGGTCTCAAATCATACTTACAGGGGGCAGGAGGACAGGGGTGGGAACGCAAAGGAAGAATACGACCACAGGACACTGAGGTCCCCCGAAAGTGTAGGACAGAGCAACTTTTCCAGAAAAAATTCCCAAGCATACCTCTCAGCCCTGCAGTCTCTATAATCATCCTGTCCCTTTCTTTCTTCAGGAAACCCTTCCATGATGCTACCTGAAGGATGGCCATGATTTCCTCCTCTTTGATGTTCCATCGTTCCTTTCCCTCCAGAAATAAGAACCTCAAAACTTGTTTTTCCATAGCCCTCCCATAGCCCTTACATTTTGTTTTTCCAAGCAGATCCTTTGGAGAAATCTAAAGAAAGTGTGTGATCAGATCCACTTTTATTTGTAGAGAGGCCAGGAGTTCTTTTTTGGCTAAGGATCTTGGGCTTATCTAAGTTTAATTCCCAGTACAAAAGTGTTCGGTAGGTTTTGTCTCATATTTACTTTGAACTTACTAAAAACAAGCAACAGAGTGAGACAGAGTCTGCACGTAGGTGCTTCTCTGTATGTGTATTCCTGAGGAATCCTGTCACCCTGGTCCTGGATGCTCAGGAACAGAGAAAGGGAGCAGGGAAAAAAAACACTAAAGACATGATATTGTTGTCCTTTCACCAGTTTTATCTTCCTATTCTGACAATAACAAAAACAAATATTTATCCTGTGTTTTAACATTTCCCAAAAATGTTTGAATACTTAAAAAAAATTAAGATACAGTTCTTTAGGTGTGAATTATGGATTAATTCAATATAAATACGGGAGAAATCTCAGAGATGAGCCAGTGCAACTTATTTATCTTGCAAATGAGGAAACCAAGACACAGGAAGATAAGCCAGTTTGCTCAGGTTCACAAAGGTAACTAGAGTTATATTCAGCATTAGAACCCCTAGCCTGCTTGTCCTCACATAAAATCCCAGTGTCGCTTTATACTACCACTGAACTTTGCAGTCATCTGAGCCCTTTCTTACTCACTGTCTTCATGATTTGTTAGTCACAAAATTCTGAGTTTGCCCCACATCAAATTGGTTAAGGTGATTTGCCTAAAGCCACATAATTAAATAAACAGATCCCAGATTGCTTCAAATTCTTATAAATATGGACTTGTAGGATTCCCCAGAAAACATTTAACCCATGGGTTAGGTTGAGATATTTTTTTTTTAATTTCTTTTCAGTGTAACAGAATTCATAGTTTTTGCACCACACCCAGTGCTCCACATGCCCTCCATAATACTCACCACCTGGCTCCCCCAACCCCCTACCCCTCGCCCCTTCAAAACCCTCAGATTGTTTTTCAGAGTCCATAGTCTCTTATGGTTCATCTCCCCCTCCAATTTCCCTCAGATATCTTTTTAAATTTCAATCTGTTCTTCAGTTAAACACATGAATTATTATAAAAAAATTAAAATGTATCCATTGGCACATATTCCTCTGGACAATAAAGATAAAAACAAAGAGATGATAGAAAAAAATATTTTATTTAAAACTCCCCGATTCATTTATTGTCCCTTTTTAAACTTCTTTTATTATCATTATTCCCTTCCCCTTAGTCAGTGTATTTTTTTTTATAATTTGATATTAAAAAGTCCATGCTTAACTTGATTTAGTTCAGAAAATGATCTTTTCTCCCTGTGGTTCTAAGCACATAAATTTATTCTCTTGCCTGAGCAGATATATCTCTGGACAAGTCCTATATATCGCAGATGAAAGCTCACAGCCCAGCAGTTTTACCTTCCTGGGTTCACGTGATGAATCTGATAGCAACTCATTGTTATTTAGCCCCCCAAAAATACGTTACCAATGCTGAACGCTGGAGTTCATTTCAGCTGGTGTGACTGAGAGCCAGGCTAGGTTGTTTTATGAGAGTCAACTTTTAACTCCATTCTGGAACTGCTCTCAGAATCATGGAACTTCCTTTAACTTTCATAAAACAAAATCAACATTTAGGTATAAAAACGTATTTCTTTAAATGAAAAAGGAAAACTGTATCTTTTTCAGTAACTTTAAAAAAAATTCGTTCTTTTTTTTTTTTAATTCTTGTTAGGATGTTTTTCTTTGCAAATAACAGATAATCCATCAAAAGTACAGATCGTCCTCAACCCACAACGGGGTTAGGTCTTGATGAACCCATTGAAAGTTGAAAATACCTTAAATCAAAATTGCACTTACTACACTTTACCTACAGAATATCATAACCTAACCTAGTCTACCTGAAATGTGCTCGGAACACTTATATTAGCCTGCTAGTGGGCGGAATCACCTGACACAAAGCATATTCTAATATAAAGTGTTAAATATTGAGTGTAGCTTATTGAATACTGTGCTGACAGTGAAAACCAGAGTGGCTGTATGGGTACAGAATGATTGTCAGTGTACTTGGTTGTTACCCTCATGACTGCCTGGCTGACTGGGAGATGTGGTTAATGCCACCAACCAGCATCATAAAGAGTATTGTACCACGTAACACTAGCATGGGAAAAGATCAAAACACAAAATTTGAAGTATGGTCTCTCCTCAATGGTGTATCACTTTGTCACCATTGTAAAGTTGAAAAAATCCCAAGTTGAACTACTGTTAGTGGGGGACCATATGCAATTCAAACAATAAGGGGTTTTCTATCTCCCATAAGAAGTCCTCAGGTCAAGAGTTCAGGGAAATCTAGTGCTTCTATGGGGTAAACCCACATAACCTCCTACCGCAGACAACAGTGCCTTTTTAAAAAGCCAGATATAAAGTCAATGTGAAATAGTCAGTAATGTGGTTTAAATAGGTAGTTTAAAGGATGCCTGGATGGCTCAGTTGGTTAAGCACCTGCCTTCAGCTCAGGTCATGATCCCGAGGTCCTGGGATCAAGTCCTGCATTTGGCTCCTTGCTTAGAGGGGAATCTGCTTCTCCCTCTGCCTGTTGCTCCCCATGCTTGTGCTCTCTCTCTCTCTGACAGATAAATAAATAAAATCTTTAAAAAATAAGTAAATAAATAATTTAATATTTTAAATTGTAAGATGAATCTATGATAATAAGATATTAAATAGTTTACTTTTATCTTTATTAATGTGCATATCATAAAATATTTATGAAATGCCAAAACTCATAGATTTCTAAAATTAAAAATTGGACTTCTAACAAATTAAATAAGTCTGATTTCAATTATCCTAATATTGATTAAAAAGTTATAAGGAGTACATTTCAAAACTTTACTTCCTTAATAAAAAGAGTACTAATTAGTGATATTTATTCTATGAAGATTATTTTAAATATTTAACCCATATATACACACAAGCTTGGTCTGCACTATTTTGAATTCCCTGAATGGCAAATACACAAAGTCTTTCTTTTTTTTCTGTTAAGTGTAACCTTTCTTTTTTTTAAAACCAGAAAAGTGATTATGTTCTCAAATTAACTGATTATAGAATAAGAGTGAATCAAATGGGGAACTTAGTGCATGTATGCATTTCTTTCTCACATTTTACACCTTTAGAGATCGCTATATGTGTATGTGTGTTTGTAAAATTTAAACACAGAATTATACATAAAGTACTTACATCTATCACATATATGGACTTTGAATCAATAAAAATGAGTTACAGTGCCAAAGAAATGGGGAAGATCCACTCTGTTGAAAACACAAATATATATATTATACACACCCTCACAGGATTTGATTGTTGAAAAAATCACAGCTCAGTAAACATAAAAGGGAGTACTACCATAATAGAAATGGCTCCGGATATGTATTTGCCAAATCTGAAGGTAAGAGATTCTTAAGAATGGAAGTATCCTGAGGCAAACTCTAGGATAATATGTAGAGAGGTCTCTCCACATCTCTCACTGCCCAGGCAATAGATAATGCAATAAAATAGACTTCTACTCTCAGCAAAGGTAGTAGCTATGAACACTTAATCATGAAGCACGGGGTGTAGAACCTTGGATGTTGGTTACATTTTAAAAGAGGAGGAAATCTTCGTATTTTCAATGCCAGATATTGGCATAATCTGACAAATAGCACATTTTTCCCTCTTTTACAATTCTGGAGATAGGCTAGGAAACACAGAATTCAGATTCTCAAAAAGGTTAACATTTTTAAATTAGAAAAATGAAGAGACAAGCTAAAATCAGTATTTGAGAGAAACCAATAACATGAGAGTCACCAACTTCAGTAAACATGAGAACCAACACTCAAGGAAATAGAGTTCTTGGTGCAAAAACATACTCTGAAAATTATAATTAGTATCCTCAGAATAATTAGTATCTTCAGAGTAATTGATGAGTCAATAACTCTGTTGTGAGAAACTACCACTTAAAAATCTTGAAAATAAAATGTGATTGCCCAAATCAAAATCCCAATAAATGGATCGAATAGTAGAATAGCTACAGATGAAAATAAATCTGATAAATTCTTTAAAAACACAGAGGAAAGGTCAATGACAAGGTATATAAGAAAATTTCAAGATAAAGAGAATAGACAAAATTTTAATAATCATCTCAAAAGAAATTTAGAAAGAGAGGGGCATCTGGCTGGCTCAGTCAGAAGGGCATACAACTCTTGATCTCAGGGTTGTGAGTTCAAGCCCCACCTTGGGTACAGAGATTACTATAAAGTTAATAATAATAAACAAGCTTTTAAAAAATAAATTTAGAAAGAGAAAAAGGAAGAAAATACAAGGGATATAATAGCTTGATAACAACACTATTACTACTACTGACAAAATTCCCAGAACTGAAGACATAATTCCTCATATTGAAAAGTCTACCAATTATGTAGCAGGATGAAGAAGGATGTCTCCAATCTAGACAATCTAGACATGAAAAGCAAGAGTGGGCAAAAACCTTAAAAGCTTCCAGAGAGGAAAAACAGCCATCCTAAAAATGAGTCAGATCATCAATCCTGAATATAAGAATACAGTTGAGTAATGTCTTCACAGTTTGAGGAAAAGCACTTTGATCTTCTAATTCAATAACTGACCAAACTGTTATCTAAGTGTAAGGACAAAATAAATTAACTTCCAGCGCAGCGAGAACTTGGGAGTTTAACATCACGAAACCTCTCTTAAAAGAATTGGTCAATGTAGTTAATGAAGAAAAATAAAACTGAAAGGAAAATGCTAGGAAAAGGGAATACGGAAGAGCATAGAAATCAATCTAAACAGCCATTTATTATAACAAAAATTAATCTGTATTTGAAAGTAAAACCTGAGATGTTCAATAACAGATGTGAAAGAAATTTGGGGCTAGGGAAAGGGAAAAAAATGGAAGAAAATAAGGGTTCTTGAGTAGCTTAAGGGAAAGGTAGAGATGCTGATCGGGTCTACTTCTTAATAAAGATACATTATTTGGGGGCACCTGGGTGACTCAGTCAGTAAAGCCTCCAACTTTTGTGTCAGGCTCCACACTGAATGTAGAGTCTGTTTGAGCTCCTCTCACTCCCTCTGCCTATCCCCACTGATGTGCTCTCTAAATAAATAAATAATGAATGAATGAATGAGTAAAATCCTTAAGAATGATATTGTTTCTGTAAAATTGGTGCAGTTCTATTTTACTTAATTATTCAGAAAACCAGAATAATAACATAATTACCTGAGATACCATGACTATAGATAACATTGGATGACAACCATTTCAGACATCTCTTTTATTCACAGATATCGACCAAAAGAAAGAAAAAGATGAACACAAAGAAATATATTTTTTAGAAAAAAATGTGGTCTTTAAGTAATTAATTAATATATCATGAATATATAATATGTATTTATAACAATAAAAAGTGATAACAGTAGCAGAGTGCTCTTACTTAAATTTAGCAGAAGGAAGCAAAAGTGAAATGAATCAGAAGTTGCTGATGTTTCTTAGAAACGTTTCTTTGCTATAAGAATTATTTTGTTAAAGATTATTCTAGGTTTAAAAACTTAATTATAAAAAAGAAGTGAAGTCATTATGTTTTAACTACATAATTTGAATGTAGACTGGATTGTGAGTCCCTTAGCTTAAAAAGATGAGCATATGAGACCTCTGACAATTAGTGCATCATTCTTCTTCCCAGCTTGTGGTTTGTATTAGTTTTACACCGCTAATGTTTATAAAATATACGTTCTGTTCTGCTATCATAATTAGCAAAATTGTTTGGTACTCGTTCTGTTTTTAAGGGGAGTCACTGCTTAACAGCAGTCATGTTTTGTTTTGTTTTGTTTTAATCATGCCTGTTTGATTTCTGAGCTCTTTGATTCCTCCTTTAATTGGCTAGATATTGTCAAGAAATGTTTTCCAAAAGGGTTCACATTTCATGTGGGAGAATGTCAGCCTGTAAGTGTCTTTATACATGAATGGTATCTTGGCTAATAGAATATTCTTTTATCTTTAATATTTATTTATTTATTTTACAGAGAGAGAGAGGGAGAGAGAGAGAGAGAGGGAAAGAGCAAGCAACAGTGGGAAAGACAGAGGGAGAAGAAGAGAAAGAATCTCAAGCAGACTCTATGCTGAACAGGGAGCCCGGAAGCAGGGGTTGATCTCCAGTGACCTGAGCCACAACCAAGAGTAACTGACTTAACAAGAGTAACGCTTAACAGACTCTGCTACCTGGGTGCCCCCAGCTAACTGAATATTCTTTAGTCACAGTTTCTTCTCTTAGAAATCTGAAGGCACTAAAACTGAATGTCATTGGAACAATATTTTATTTTGGCCTAGATTTTTATCCCTTGTAGATTTGCTTTCTCTAACTGGATGCTGAAACAATCACATTATTATTATCCTTCAGATTGTTTTCTGTCTTTGTTCTTTTTCAGAGAGAGAAAATATTACAGATACAATTACAGATAAAATATTACAGATACAATCTGCTTATTGTTTCCTTCCTGATTCTATTTCCACCCCCTACCTCTACAGAACCCTTACTTTGACTTTTGTGTTTATCACCTCTCTGTAGGCTGTTCTACACTTACTGTCCAAATCCCAAATTTTGAGATGTATCCATATGACTGTATGTGGCTTTTGTTTATAAGTATTAATTGAACTTAAATTTTATTTTATGTTTTCAGTGTTCCAAGATTCATTGTTTAGGCACCACATCCAGTGCTCCATGCAGTATGTTCCCTCTTTAATACCCACCACCAGGCTCACCCATCCCCCAACCCCCTTCTCCTCCAAAACCCTGTGTTTCTCAGAGTCCACAGTCTCTCATGGCTCATCTCCCCTTCCGATTTACCCCAGTCCATGTTTCCTTTCCTTCTCCCAACATCCTCCGTGTTATTCCATATGCTCCACAAGTAAGTGAAATCATATGATAATTGACTCTCTCTGCTTGACTTATTTCACTCAGCATAATCTCCTCGTCTCATCCAAGTTGATACAAAAGTTGGGTATTCATCCTTTCTGATGGAGGCATAATATTCCATTATACATATGGACCATATCTTCTTTATCTATTCATCTGTTGAAGGGCATCTTGGCTCTTTCTACAGTTTGGAGCTTGTGTCCATTGCTGATATGAACACTGGGGTACAGATGGCCCTTCTTTTCACTGCTTCTGTATCTTTGGGATAAATATCCAGTAGTGCAATTGCAGGGTCATAAGGTAGCTTTGTTTTTTTTTTAATATAATGGAATTTATTCAAACAGATAAAAAGCACCTAAGAAAAACCTATAGCAAATATCATACTTAATAGTGGGAGACTAAATGTGTTTTGTTTTTTAATTTAATTTAATTTAATTTTTAATTTTTTTATTTTTTATAAACATATCATGTATTTTTTTCCCCAGGGGTACATGTCTGTGAATTGCCATATTTACACACTTCACAGCACTAACCATAGCACATACCCTTCCCCAATGTCCATTAGTGCACCCCCCTCTCCTGATCCCCCTCCACCCAGCAACCCTCAGTTTGTTTTGTGAGATTAAGAGTCACTTATGGTTTGTCTCCCTCCCAATCCCATCTTGCTTCTTTTCTTCTTTTCCTACCCCGCCCAACCCCCCATGTTGCATCTCCACTTCCTCATATCAGGGAGATTATATGATAGTTGTCTTTCTCTGATTGACTTATTTCACTAAGCATGATACCCTCTAGTTCCATCCACGTCATTGCGAATGGCAAGATTTCATTTCTTTTGATGGCTGC